>JANAVB010042015.1:5516400-5641400 GCA_029216955.1 Iris pallida | reverse complement strand
GAGATTATGACAAGTACATTATATATTTACGTGAGTTATTGTTTAGATAGTGACCTAGTACAGCGTTCTACCGCCGATTTTGCGGCGTAGGCTGGACGCTGTTACGCACTTGTACCCTTACACCGGGTGCGGGTCATGAAAGATTCTAATCGAACATATATGCTAGTGGGCTGCAGACCATGAACCATAATATTCATTCTTGTTTTATATTCTTCTTGTGGATTGAGATATAGTTTAACTTACCATATTAGACATGATACCCTATTTTGGACAGCGTATACGTATTCGAGTTGGGCTGGAGTCCACTTGATACGTAGCTGGTGTAATGACCCGCTCCGCCCTAGCGGAACGCCGATTCAAACGGCAAGTGCAACGACTCAAACGAGCCGTCGACCCGAAGAGTTGGCATCGACCTGATGAAGAATCGATGCAAGGCTTACATTGGCCCGTCTAGATGAATCCAGACTTAGACTTTCAAAGGCGCGCTCGGAGTATCGCTCGGCCGATGCGAACATCGCTAAGGTGGGTGGCTCCGATGAACCCGTCTGTGCTTAGCCTAGACACATAATAATACGGACACTATCACTGAAATCGCTAGGCGATAACACCCCGCATGCTAATAAATGACTCAACGCACCTAGCTAAGGGAATAATCCCATCTTGTATGCTTGTATAGAATATGGAAAAGAACATGAAAAATACGAGAACTCTCGCACCGCGCCCCACGCTCGTGCTAAGGCACAAGCTTGCGATCAACAATGAAACAATGAATGGTTTACAACAATAAAACGGGAAGACTATCAACATAGTCGTTCCGAGTAGAGTTTAGCAACATTGAAAGGCTATGGGACCAATGGGTCGCCAAGGCGACTCTCGCACAGGGAGTTGCAAAATGTATGAATGAATAAGTGAATGAATGAATCAACGAATGAATGAACGAATATGTGAAAGAACCAATGAACGAACGAACAAGTGAAAGAAAGAAAGAAAAGAAAGAAAGAATGAATGAAAGATAAGAAAGAAAAGAATGGTTAGCGACAGGTGTGACGGGCACATGCAACGGGGCTCGCTACCCGCGCTGCACGGACGCCAACCTGGTCGATAACGTAAGAAGGCTAAGGGTTAGCCTACGGCTCAGAGACAGCCGTTATGTTAAAAAGACAAGTTAATACGAAATGGTCGTGGACAAACGGTACGAGCGAGGGGTGGCGTATGCTGTGCCGTAAAGAGAAAGGGATTCCGCGGCATGGTCAAAGTGTGAAGGACTTGCCGGTCCGGACGGAATCAAAAGGGGCTTATGGGCTTAACTGGGGGGGGCTTGGCTACCCAGGAGACGTAAGTGCGGGATAATTTCAAGAGACTAACAGATGTGTACCAGCCGCACACAGTGATAGGTGAGAAATTACCAAGGGAGAATATGTCCAGAATGGCTTGTGATGCCAGCGACCGATGCATATAGATTAAGTGGGCTTTGCTGGTGGCAATCCACGTGCAAGTCCTTGCATTAAAATCAAAGTAGTCTAAATTAATCTGAACAGAGCACCTTCTGAATAAGCTTGAAATGTATCACACCAAATGATGATGAATACTTCGTACAATGACTTAGAGAATACGCCTACGATGCGCTAGTAACTGAGGCAGGGACACGCCCTTGATATTGAATGTTTCCAAGAATCACATTATGTTGTTCCATATGAATTATTGACTAACTTGGTTTACTTTGGACAGGGAAGGCCGGACGGTAAGTATGGGTAAGTCGTGCATGTATTTCCATGCGACACTTGAATTTGGCAACACGGGATAGGTTATGACATATGACATGAAAATGACCCTAAGGCAAGATTAGAAAGACAATGAATGATAGATGGTGCACAAAAGTAAATGGAACGTGTTCGGTAATGATAGCATTGTGGGCGAGCTAGCCTCCCCACCAGTGCATAACAATGTACTGATAACCCCACAGTCTACTTGCAGGATGCAGGTATCGTCGGCGGGTGCGGGGCTTCCATCGAACGTGCTAAGGCGCGGAGCTATCTCTGGAGCCTTGGAGCGTTGCAAGGAGCTGAAGCACCCTATACAGGACATAATGTATCGTAACATCGCCATGAATCATTCCATCTTGTAAGCCACTTGGCACGCCTTTTATGTTTCAGAGAGAGAGCTTGAGCGATTTGTAATATCGGCCTAGCGCCGCTTGTAAACTTCTTGAATATCAATAAAGAGATTGAATTCGTTTCAAATTTGTGTTCATTTACTTTCCGCTGCAAATGGGGACACTCTGTGCGACTCTGTGGCCTAGCTCAAATCGG
Source organism: Iris pallida (assembly GCA_029216955.1). Lineage (NCBI taxonomy): Eukaryota > Viridiplantae > Streptophyta > Magnoliopsida > Asparagales > Iridaceae > Iris > Iris pallida. The sequence continues at coordinate 5,639,091 of JANAVB010042015.1, read as the reverse complement.
CCGTTTCTGGAAATAGCCTTGCACGGGCGCAACCTAGGCCCGTGCGGCATCACGCCTTAGCGAGGACGATCGCTCCTGCGGGAGCGGGGCGTGACAGCTGGCTTGCGCACGCACTCGCATCCCAAAAAGTGGGTGTGGGTCGTAACATCATGCATATATCTACTTACCACATTCACGGCATGAGTAATATCAAGTCTCGTATGAAATAGATATATAAGCCGACCAACTAATCTTTGATATTGTTCCTTACTCACCGAATCACCACCCTCGGCACAACTTGTGATTCTGCTCGATAGGAGTAGAAGCAACCCAGCATCCCCATCTCTGAAAGAAGGTCCAGAGCATACTTTCACTGAGAAAGCACTATACCCTTTCGTGACCTTGCAATTTCAATTCTGAGAAAGTACTTTAACTGTCCCAGATCCTTGACTTCAAATTCCTCTCCAAGTCTTTTCATTAGCCGTAGGATCTCCTCAGTATCGTCTCTAGTAATTACAATATCATCCACATAAACTACAAGAACAGTGATACGAGTCTCGGAATGCTTGTAAAACACAGTATGATCTCCATTACACTGTCTATATCCCATACCACAGATTGCAAGCATGATTTATCAAACCATACTTTCGGAGACTGCTTTAGCCCATACAAAGACTTCTTTAATTTGCATACCTTCCCTGTTGTTTGTGAAGTAGCAAAGCCTGATGGAATCTCCATATACACCTCTTCCTGGAGTTCTCCATGCAATAAGATGTTCTTGACATCTAGCTGATGTAGTTGCCAATTGAAGTTGGCGATATATGACACCAACACTCGTACAGTGCTCATCTTTCCTACTGGAGCAAAAGTCTCGTCATAGTCGATACGGCCATAAGTTTGGCTGCAGCATTTAGCAACCAATCGAGCCTCGTACCTGTCAATTACTACAAGAAAAAATGTTTTTCTTGACATTTTTTTCCGTCAAGAAAGGGATATCTTAACGATTGCGGATCCGTCAAGTAGGCCGGAGTCAAGAAAAGTCCCACATTTTTTTGACGGTCGCTGGCAGGACTTTTCTTGATAGTTTTTTGCCGTCATATAAAGTAGTTTTCTTGACTATTTTTAGCCGTCAAGATAGCAGCTTTTAGAAACCGTCAATATAGGTGAAAACTTTTCTTGACTCCGGCCTAGATGACGGTTATTAGCCGTCAAGAAAATCTTCAATGAAAAGAGCAATTGCAGCAGAATTGAGTTAATTGTTGACGTTTTATAACCGCCTAGAGAAGCTAAATTTTGTATAGCCAAATTTTTATTTATAATTATATATAATGAATCAAACACACATAATATCAATAATTCAGAAGATGTACACACATCAAATAACAGTAATATCCAACTTTTATATTAACAAACTGTATTGTTCATACACCACAAACTTCCAATACATCTAACCACAAACATCCAACACATGTCCAACCACAAACATATCCAACTAAAGTATGTATTTTTCATACATCTTAAACATCAAAAACCTATATTTATATAAGTCAAACCAGACTATGTAGCAAACCCGGAGCACATCCCTCCCATATTCATAGCACCTTCATTTTCCATGTAGTTCCTGAGAGAACAAGAGAAATATATTTAATCATTTATGTAGACATGTTTGTATGAAATGATAAAAACTAAAAACTAAATGAAATGGCCAGAAGACCTATAAGTTAACACATTAAACAAATTTTAGCCAAATTGAATCTCTGATAGTTGAAACTGTTCACGAAATAACCATTCTCTGAATCGAAAGTTAAGACTAAAAAACAAATATTGTGATATACATATGTGTATGCAGGAGCTACAAATAGTAAGTGACATACTATTCCCACAATTCATATTGTGCTCAGAGTAAAGCATTCCCAGCAGATATCATTTTGGTCAGGTCATACAAAAACCTAGTAAAGGACCAAAAACTTCCCAAATATATAATTGCTAGAATCTTTGAATGATTAAGAGTATGGCGAGTCATATATATAATTACATATTTCCATCCTAGGCAATAATTGTAAACCATCAATGCAAACATGAACAAATTATGCAAGTGGTTTACAAGCAATCACAATTGTAAATATTTCATTCAACTAACATCCCTCTCTTCCTATAGGGGAATTATGTGTTTTTATTGCATTAATGCTACCACCAAGATCTTTCTTAATGCAAATAACAAAATGGAGCAGCTAAAGACCAAAATTTGTTTATGCAACTGAAAACTGAACACACCAGATACTGATATAGCAATTAACAGGTTCAAATACAAGTTTTGAATGCTGGAATCTAAGCAGAGAAACAAGTTTCGTCCCAGTAAGAGGCTATTTTAAGTTAAGTACGATGAGCATAATAAAAGTGCAGTAAAACTCATAACCATCATGATTAATCCAAAAAGGGGCATAAAACTAGCAAAAGCCAAACGAAAACATAATAACTGACAACAAAAGAAACTTCAAATAAACACTAATACATCTGTCATTTCTGTCTAATTTTTGTGAAGTGCAAACAGTTAATTCAATTGGAACTCCTTTAATTTGGTCGACTAGATCATGTCTATATATAATTGGGAGTTGAGGAACTTGGTATTTGATCATATCAAATTTTTGTGTTGGGAGTAAACGTGTAAAGAAGGAAAAGGGGATTTACTTATGAATCTTGATGGGGTTACTTACTCTGGGTCATGCCAAATTCAATCCCATGTACACAAAGAGATTCATAGCCCCAATTTTTTAAGGCAACCATGACAGCAATAGGCATTTGTTTAATAAACAAACAGGAAAGATGGAAAATATACATAAATATATTGAAGTCAAATTGCTCTTGATATAAAATTGAATCTTTAAGCTGGCTAGTGCCTATAAATGGTTCACATGGTTAGGATTTCTTTATTTTTCTGATTGTCGACTCCTTATAGCTAGGAAAAGAATAAAATAATAAGAAAAACAACAACAACAACAACAACAACAGTAGTTGGTAACTAGCCTCAACAAATTCATGTATACACAGGCTCAAGCCTTTTTCAGGGGGGGATTTTATGAGCTTAAACTGCATATCCAAAAATTAGGTCTACCTACCAACTGGCTGTCTAGGCTTTACAGCACGGCCTCTCATGCTCATATCTAGCTTCACTCGACTTCATAATATCAGCCATTGAATGCGCTTCCAGATTATCCATGATATTATTGTCCAGTAAAATATCTGAAGAAAGACGTGCATGGTACGAAAATATTGCATTCTATGTTTTCTTTAAGAATTATAGTCAATTTTTAAGGAGCAAAGAGACTATGCAATTAATGTTGCATTCTATGTTTTCTTTAAAAATAAAGTAAACAAAGGATCCATGAGAGTCTAACAATTATACTCCATCATTAGACTCTCAAACTGCTAACATGAGGAAAGCAGATATTGGTTCGTTTGGCACAAAACTAAAAAAAAAAAGGGGATGCACAAAACTAGACTAGGACCAAACTTACTGTTCTTGTGAAATTAGTAAATCCCATTTCGAAATCGTTGATAGAACATGCAAATTAAGAAATACTAGATATTTAACAGCACTTGATCCTCAATGGAGCCTAACATTATCACCAGACACACATTCCACTCTTCTTCTAGCTATAGTATCCACAAAACCATAGGAAAAACAAGAATTCATGATGCAGGCAGAGTAATAAAAAATAGTAGGTAAGCTTAAATAAATGTTACCTGATATTGTTTCCCTCAGTCTGAAAATAGTCCGGCTTCGATCCAAGCTTCATATAAATGTTATCTGATATTGTTCCCCATCAGTCCTATGTGAAATTAGGTTGTGTGTTAGAGAATTAGCAAGTAAATTACTTACACTAACGTTCTTCCATGTTGCCGATGGTTGAGGAATGGGAGGTTAAGAAGGAGAGTGTAGAATTTAGTATGCTGAAATGGAGCCTATCGAACAATCAGCCTAATGACTCTTTTGACTGAAAAGGCTTAAAACTAGTTGTTTGGTTTTTTTTTTCTTTTTTCCAATTGGTCTATTGGATTTGGAAGCACAAGAGGATTGTACTAAGATGTTCTTAGAAGATTGTACTAAGATGTTCTTAGCCAATAAATAAGAGTTAGAAACAAATACTATAGAAAAACAAAAGCCATCAATATCCCACGCATTTAGCTTAAATTTACCAGAAATTTCTATTGTAGCTTGTGTGCCACTAGATATTCACCAATACCATTTGTGTGAGCAATTGTGTATTCAGACATTAGCTTAGTGAAAAGATTGATGAGTCTTTGGTCCTACTCAAATCTCTTGCAAATCCCTTTGGAGGGTGAAGGGAGAAGGTGAATTCTCTCTTGTTACGAGATAAGGCAGATTTACCAGATTATCAAGAGGTACTCCCTTGGCTTAAGAGAGTGTAGTACCAATCCACTCAATGGGTGGTTGTAAAGGAAAATGGTCACATATGGTTCTAGTAAGTTGTAGTTGTGAACTAGTTTTTGAAGTTCATGTGCTTGATTTCTAGAGTCAGGTTACTTTGTAATCATACAAGATTTTATTGCAACTAAAGATTTCACATTAAGAAAACAAGTATGATTCTATTTCTAGCCAAATGTATGTCGTTATGACATATTCCACATAGATTTCCTTTATCTAATTTGTCTAAATGGACCTTTTAGTATAAAGCTTAACCCCTTCCTGCTTTTGTCTATGGTCTCTCATTAGTACAAAACTCTGTTTACTTCGACTTACATGCTCTTCATCTTCAAAATTCATGTTTGTCATCTTCTTTTAAAAAACTGTTATTTGTCTTCATTTCTATTTTAGATGACCATGGGGCAACAAGAATTAACGCCTCGCGACTCTATCAGAGTTAGACATTGGAGAGTTAAACAATTCTTCATCATCTACAAATCAAAAAACTAAATAAACATATCCTAGGATCGGTGATGAGAAAAATAAGGAGGGAAAGAGGGAAAGTTGGGATTTTACCATCCAAATCGACGAAATTGGCGGGCTGGACGTGACTGTAGTCGAATAGGGGGAGGAATCCTTCTTCCTGTAAATAGAAACGATCAAAACCCCAGAATAAAAAAATAGTAACTTTAGAGAGAGAGATAGAAAGAAAGTTGAGGTTTTTTTTTCAAATTTTATACTGACCATTGATTTGGAGCGAGAGAGAGAGAGAGAGAGAAGTATTTGTTGTTAGGTTTGGGGATTTTACTTGATTTTATGCTATTTGAGGGAAGAAGTAATGCCAAAAAACTCCAAAATCAAAATCCGAACACCATATAACAAAAACCCTAAATCAAATATGATGAACCACAGATCAGAGGAAGAAGGTTCTATTTCCTTTGGGAGTGATCGATTATAGATATGAGAAAAATTACCAAATAAATTGAAGAGGTCTTCTTGAAAAAAAATTCTCCAAATTTTGGGCCGGTTGTGGAGCCGCTCGATCGTGCTCGGCCGGTCGACGACGGGGATGTAGGGATTCCGCACGGAGAACTCGCAGACCTAGTTCTTCCAGTCATCGTCGTAGAGCGTCGTTGCGGTGGAGAAGGAGAGGAGGAGGAGGAGAAGAAATGGAGAGAGAAGGAGAGGAAAGAGAACAGAGTTGTTAATTAGGGCTTGTTTCTGTGAGAGGGCTTTTTAGAGATTGGGGAGAAATCGGGAGAAGTTTAGATTAAAAAGAACCATTACCGTCAATAAATATAAAAAGTTTAAAAAAATTACTATAATAGCAGTCCAAAAAATCGTGCCAATATTTTTGCACATATATTAGTTGACGGTTATCACAAATCCATTAATAAATAAAATAGCATTTCTTACGGATCCTCTAAAACCGTCAACTATTATGCTATAAAATTGCTAAAATTACATAAAATAACGCATTTCTTGACGTAAGGCTAAAACCGTCAAGATAACCCCTTTCTTTGACGGCTTTTAACGATTGTCAAGAAATAAACTGTCAGTAAAAGCCATTTTTCTTGTAGTAAATCTTGCCCTCTAGAGTCTGCTTAATTATACAAACCCATTTACATCCAACGACATGCTTTTCAGCTGGCAATGGCACTAGCTCCCATGTGTCATTCTTTTTCAAGGCCTGAAGTTCCTCATACGTGACACTCAACCATCTAGGATCTTGTTTAGGTACCTGCCAGTTGTTAGGTACAAGCACTGAATGCAATGTTGCATGGAAGGATTTATATGCAGGTAGAATGGATGCATATAAAATGTAATGTGCAATGTCACTATCCCAACTACCAAAATTAGATGGAGGTTTTCCAGCATTGACTCTAAAAGTTCTACGAAGCAAGACAGGAGTACTAGAAATATCAGAGGAGGAATTGTTACCAGGTGACTCAGGTGGAAGGGCTGAAGAAGGACCTGGAGATGAGAGACTTGGGACATCAATATTTGTGGGTACTGGAATAGGCACAGGAGGCGGCTCATACTGCTCATGCTTCTCATGCTGCTTCTGGTGCTCATGCTCCTTATATACTCCCAGCTTCCCCTGACTGTTGGTTGGTTCTTTCTGACTGTCGATTTCATCCTGAGACACCATCAAGTGATTGTCGGTTTCCTCCTGAGACACCATCACTCCCTGGTGACTCAAAAGGATATTGAATCATACCAAATACGATGCCACTCTCATCCCCCCCCCCCTCTCTACTAGCATCAGTAGAGCCATCCTCGAACAAGAAACTCAACTCCGTCTTCTTCCCCATAAAATGGTTCAAACTCCTAGAATGTCACGTCCATGCTGACAAACAACCTTCTTTCTGTGGGACACCAACACTTGTATCTCTTCTGACTTGATGAGTAGCCCACAAAAATACATTTAACTCTTGTGGATCCAGCGTACTCGCCATCCATATATGCTCTCTCATGAAACATGTGCATCCAAACACTTGGTGGAATACTAAAAACATTCGAGCCCAAGAGCATCTCACATGGTATCTTTATCCCTAATACTCTTGACGGCATCTGGTTGATTAGATAAGTTGCTGTCATAACACCCTCACTCCACAAGAACTTAGGCACATTCATCGTGAGCATCAATGAACGTGCCACTTCCAGTAGATGTCCGTTCTTGCGTTCAGCCACCCCATTCCGAACATGAGTGTTTGGGCAAGTGGTTTGATGAAGAATTCTCTGACTAGTGATGAAAGTAGCAAACTCCTTGTTGGTGTACTCGGTCCCATTATCTATTGGAATAAGCTATGTACTCCAAAATGGATCTTCATATATGCCAAGAAGTCTTGAAAACATTTGTACACCTCAGATTTTTGCTTCATCATGTAGATTCAGGTCATACGGGAGTAGCAATCAATGAAAGTAATAAACCATCTGAATCCATTGATATAATTAGTAGGACACGGTCCCCAAACATCAGAATGAACCAGTGCAAATAGCTCAAAACTTCTATGACCGACCATTTTATAAGTAGAACATGTATGCTTCCCAAGTTCACAAGCATTACAAAATAACATTTTTTTCTATTTTATTCATTATCTCAGGCTCTAATTTGTTCAATCTATCAAAAGATAAATGTCCCAATCTGCAATGTGAAGTATTGCTTCTGCCTCTGGCCCTTCACTAACAGTAGCAGCAAGCATTGCGGCCTTCATGTCCAGGTACCAAATATCACGCCCCGCTTCTGGAGGAGCGATCATCCTCGCTAAGGAGTGATGCCATATGAGCCTAGGTTGCACTCACGCAAGGCAGGTTCCATAATGGCCGATTACAGGCTAAGCAATGGGATCATCGCACAGAAGTCTCAAAGCAGAAACATTTAATAAACCAGCAAAAAGTTAAAACAAATACAAGTCATGCAAATAGCTCTTTATTGATATCTGAAACAAAGATTACAATTGGGGTACGAGGCCAAGATTACAAGTCACTCATAGCTCACTTTCCCAGAATATTATCACTCTGCTCTCCCTCCTCTCTTAATACAATATTTATGGAGCCAGCGGATGCTTCAGATAGGCAATGTATAATGCTCCGCTCCGCACGGTGCATTATGATGAGTCGTTGACTCGAAGAGCTGCGTTGACCCGATGAGGTATCGATGCGAATCGATGCAAGTGTTACGTTGGCCAAAGGTAAGCTTTGAGTCGGTTGGAATCTATGAATCGAATCGATGCAAAGAATAAGTCCCATTGAGTAAGTGCTAATTTTAGTTGATCTGGTGTGCAGGCTATGCTTTTACACTGGACAATAAGAGGTCGGTATTTTGCCTTATGCAATGAAGTGTCCGCAAAACCAAATCGCGGCCTTACAACGGATTGTGGCATGGGCGCGATAGGCCAAATTAACTGAGTAGTCCAAAGGAATGGCTAAGTCCGGGAGTTAGCTACGCGATCGAGTTATGGAAGCGAGACGCTTCAATCGGCGAAGCGGTAAGGCGTATCGGCTTAAGGTGGACGGGTTCTTGACTCTCTCTCCCTATTCCTTCACGTCAAATAAAATATGTTATGGAATGCGTAAGATGTTATCGAGTTAGCGAGCGTGGCTCGGCGACGAAAGGTCCAAGTATGTGTCGAACACTAAGATAGAACATTGAACAATCGAACAATTGAAGCGACGTGCATCAAGTGTACGAGTCGCGGTAGGAAGGATGGTAGAACATTGAAAGACGATATTGAGATGTGCATCATGTGCACGGCTCCGAGAACATTGAACACTAGGCGTAGAACATTGAATACGGCGCTGAGCGTGCCCTCGGGCACTTATGTTACGAAAAGACTAAGTAATACGGAATTATGCTATGAGAATAACTTACGAATGGTACGTATTGAATACGAGTATGAGATGACTAAGCCGTTGGGTGTCGTGCATCAATATGGATGTGTTGGGACACAACGCCGACGGAGCTCTCCATATGAATGGTGGATTATGTTTATGGCACGGGAAACCGTTTATGGAACGAAGACTATGTTTATGCAACGGAGGATTTGGTTGGATTTTTATGTGTGTTTGCTATGGCACGTATTGCATGGTCAATGGACTCGGATGGCCCGTGCACGGGTACGGCTTCCCTCGAACGGTTACGCCGGAGCGCCGGGACCGTTCGGCCTAGGAGGGAATTATGTGTGGTATTTATGGTGCACAACATTCGGACGGATTGCGACCGTCCAGTGCTGTGATAAGCTATGATATCCGTAAGTTTAGGATCCTTCGGATACTGGGCTAGCAACCCGTATCGAAGCGATTGTAGGCTTACACATATTAGATGCCAAGTCCATTACGGTGCGAAACACCGTGACCTTCATATAGATAGGGCCGGTGGGTTGAGATGAGAGCTGGGTGCAGGCGCAGGGCCTGTCACCTATTATGCATATGTTTACGTTTATGATTGGTCGGTTGCACGAATCATATGATTGCTTATGTAAGTTCTAACCATGGCAGGCTAGGCAAAGAGGAACGGGATGAGCACGAATCACTATGTTTATGTTTCAGATTATGTCTAACTGTATATGCTGCAGGAACACGGTATGGGACACATTTACGATAATGTGCTATGTTTAAGTGTTGTCATAAAATCGATCCTAAGGCTAAATAGAAAGATCACAATTAAGATGCATGCTCACTAATGATTAAGTGTTTGGTTTGGGTGCGAGCGGGTCTTGATCAGTGCGAAGCGAGGACAAAAGCACTAATCCCCCACTAGTTTATGTGCAGGTCAGGTTATGATCGGCTCGGGACGGAGCTTGGCTTGGACGTGCCAAGGTATGGAGTCCTTGGCGTTCAAGAGGAGCTTCCGCATATGCGTTCGGACTTGCGACATGGAGATGTTCGGCCGAAGACTACTTGGTGGCTATAAAGAGGCATAATGTATGGAACAATGTAATCCTTTGTGAGCTAGAGAGATCATGAGCGTTGTAGCCAATTGGCATGTATGTTGGGCTATTCAGAGCCTTTGTAATCTTCAGTTCATTATGAATAAAAGAGATTCTTGTGTTACACTTTGTTTCCTTCCGCTGCTTATGTTACGAATTTGAGATAATCACTATGTGAATCGTTATCTTACCTTGCACGAGCGCAATTCCAGGCTCGTACGGCATCACGCCCCAGCGAGGACGATGATTCGGGTAAAATCTAGCGAGGACGAGCGATTTCCCGGATCGGGGCGTGACAAGTTGGTATCAGAGCGGTTCCATCCTCTGGACCGTGCGTGAATCTCTTTGACCCTCAGTTGCTTCGATATCGAAATTCAATTGACTCTAAGTTGTTTTCGCAACCGCATGGCTCATGGATCTGCTCGACGCTATATTGGATGTTCCATACAATAAGTCTATATTAAGTTTGTACGTCTGTCACAAGTATGTCGTGACTATCACGCTATCTCCGGGTGCCATCGGAGAATGTTGGTTGCACGAAGTGCAACGGTTTATGAGTTTATGGTTTTCCGAAGTGCAAGAAAGTTGTGAGTCATTGATTGCACGAAGTGCAACGAATATGGTGATATTGGTTGCATGAAGTGCAATGATATGCATATTGTCGGTCGCACGAAGTGCGAGGAGTTATGTGTTGTTGGTTGCACGAAGTGCAACGGATCGATATGTGAGGCGATGCGTATTATGTGGCTATGCGAATGGTTATGTGTTGTTGGTTGCACGGAGTGCAGCAAGTCGTGGATCGTTCGTTGCATCAGTACGACGAGTCGATATGGTATGATGCGTGTTGTATGGCTATGCGGATGGATAGCGATATATTGTACGAGATTGAGTAAAGACCTTAAGTATCGAGAATGAGTTGTTGCACGAGTTGCAATGAACGGGATTCGAAGATCGCGGATGCGATAGTAACGAGTCGAGTTGGTCGCTAAGTCGAGTTCGAGTAGGCGAACGTTTATGTTGGCCGTATGTCGCGTTGAGCTTTGAATAAGCGAATGTTGCGGGTGTGATCGATATGATCGCCATGACACGGTTAGATTGAATGTGTGTCAAACTTGAGCTAACGTTAGAGCTGGGATCGGAAGGATCGCCATACGGGACGATTAAGTTGAGATAGAAGTTGGACCTATGCGAAGTGTGATGTCGAGTAATGACTCAATTCCGAGTGGTATATACAATACCAATTATGCGAGCAAGTATAACGAAGTATTGTGTCGATAACGATAGGCTCGATCCTGATTGGTATATGGAATACCACTTAGCGGTAGCTATGTTAAGCCGTTTGGTGACTTGCGATAGACTTCGTCGAGACGATTATGTTGTTACGATATGTTTGTCCTCAACGGACGGAGTAGTACCGAGACTCGAGTGGAAATGACTCGATAGGAGTCAATACAAGTATGCTTCGGTGAATTAGTTGAATGAGTATATGCGAAGTCATATCCACGGGGGATACGTCGGACGAGGATTCGTTAAATATGAGTCGAACTGTAGACGGAGCATAGCGAAGGAAATATTGCATTGAGGAAATAGTCGACTCGGTCGAGATTACGTTGAGTAGGTACGAAGAAATCGTACGAATGAAATTGGGTTAGTGCGATGAATCGGTAGCACGATTTGGAAGTACGAGTTAGGAATATGAGAATGAATATGTGAATTGGAAATTATGTCGTGAAGACGATAGATAATTGCAACAAAATGAATCTTGATGTGTGCAAGACTTGATTCGTATTCGAGTTCGGATAACGACAGTGATTGCAACGAATTTAAGCTTATGAGAAAGGAAGATGTTCAAGTTATGCATATCGACGATGGTATTGAGGCGTATCAAAGACGATATGCAATAACTCAGGGATACTCTGATCAAATGAACGAAAATTATGTTGAGCATTGTTGTTGGATGAATAAGATGCAAGTTAAGTTATGGAAAATTGGATGATAACGGTAGGAGCGCTTCGGAGAATTGAGAGTGGATGGATATTGCTTGGATAAAAACGAAGGTGTCTGGATTGCTTCGCGGATCACCACTATGTTGACATTCTTGTCTTGAACGAGCGCAACACCAGCCTCGCACATGCGTCATGCCAAATTAGGGCGATCATTTTGCGTGAGCGCTGGTATGGTGATTCATCCAGCGGGGATGATCGAACTTGCAAGGCGTGGCAAAATCGAATTTGACTTGTGGTTTGATGCGAAAGTTGTTCGAGGATGGTTTTGATGAGTACGGAATGTGTCGGACTATGACTACGAATAGGTAAACTTGGATTTGAGGCGAGTAGATGTCATGCGACTAGCAGAGATAGTCGACGGTAATGCATAAGTGATTCGAGTAGTTATCGGCGCATCAGTTGCGCGAGTGAGTAGATAAATTATGGATTGGTAGATTACGTCGGGTTGGATAAAAGTCTCGTAGGAATCGTCGAGAATTAATTTGGCTCCGCGATAGGATATAGCATGGTTCGTTGTAACTGTCCCTCGTAGATGATCTTCAATTATCGAGCGTAGTTTCGGGGCAGATGTCCCTAGAAGACTTGACCGCCAAATCAAGTGAATGTTGAAGTCCCATAGGATGACCCTAAAGAAGTCGCGTAAGAAGGATAAGGAATGAGGTAGTGCATGTTGAGGATAAGTCTAAGCGAGCGAGTATCGCGTATCGAAAGTTAGCGAGTAGCCTTCGACTAGATCGAGACGAAATAAAAAGTTATGATCGATCGAATGAGTGCGTAAGTAAACTTGGTTGGTCGATGATCGAATAGATGTTGAGAAACGAGCTTAGCATAGCGATGCGGTAAGGCGATTGCAAGAGTTTTGCAATGTGCGAGAGCGATGAATAATAAGAATGACCTTAAGAGTTGTGTCGCAGACCGATTGAGTAACGGTTAGGCTATGTGTGTTGAGCGCACGATTTATGTTATGAAACGAACTAGTAGGGATGATACGAGAATTGAGTAAAGGATTCGTACTCGGTCGAGAATAGGAGATGGGCATATCGTAAGAGACCTTGGATCGGAAAGATTGTTGCCTTTGAGCATCGTAGACTCAAGTTGACCTCTTGTGTCGGGAGAGCGCGAGCATGATGTCTGGATAAGTTACCTAGCGGGGGTAGCCCCAGACGCGATACGTATATGGTTCGAAAATGTAGATCGTGTTGGGATAGTTGTGTGCGAGACTTAGTACGGATTGTAGGCAAAAGAATTTGAGACATTTGGACGTAGTCCATGTCGTAGAGGCCAAGTGTTATGAATGATTGGATGAAAGACTTGAGTTATGTGAGAGATAGGCAAATGGTTGGGCGAACAGGCGTTGCATAGAATTGTTGTGATCGGATGCGCAATGACTCAATGCAATGCGAGTGTTAGGTGGCCGACGAGAAACTTACGAGATCGAAGTTATGGTTGAATTAAGTTATGTGCAAGATGTATGGAAGAGGATCGCATGTTATGGGATGATGCATACGAGAAGTATTTTGAGAATAGGCGCTAAGATTTGACTGAGTCAAGTACGGAACGATGGGTGCTTGAGGATTTAAGTTGAGCATGTTAGCCTTGTCCCGATATCCTACAACTGAGCTTGGCTGAAATGCATATATTGGTGGGATGCCTAAAATATGTGTATGATCCAGACTGAGTTGTATGATTCAACGATAGTAGCACGAGATCGTGAAGCGATCTATGCGAGGCACTTGGATTAAGTGTTGGTTTCGGTTCGAGGACGAGCCTGATTTTGAGTGGTATATTATGTAATGCCCCGCTCCGTACGGTGCATTATGATGAGTCGTTGACTCGAAGAGCTGCGTTGACCCGATGAGGTATCGATACGAATCGATGCAAGTGTTACGTTGGCCAAACGTAAGCTTTGAGTCGGTTGGAATCTATGAATCGAATCGATGCAAAGAATAAGTCCCATTGAGTAAGTGCTGATTTTAGTTGATCTGGTGTGCAGGCTATACTTTTACACTGGACAATAAGAGGTCGGCATTTTGCCTTATGCAATGAAGTGTCCGCAAAACCAAATCACGGCCTTGCAACGGATTGTGGCATGGACGCGATAGGCCAAATCAACTGAGTAGTCCAAAGGAATGGCTAAGTCCGGGAGTTAGCTACGCGATCGAGTTATGGAAGCGAGACGCTTCAATCGGCGAAGCGGCAAGGCGTATCGGCTTAAGGTGGGCGGGTTCTTGACTCTCTCTCCCTATTCCTTCACGTCTAATAAAATATGTTATGGAATGCGTAAGATGCTATCGAGTTAGCGAGCGTGGCTCGGCGACGAAAGGTCCAAGTATGTGTCGAACACTAAGATAGAACATTGAACAATCGAACAATTAAAGCGACGTACATCAAGTGTACGAGTCGCGATAGGAAGGATGGTAGAATATTGAAAGATGATATTGAGATGTGCATCATATGCACGGCTCCGAGAATATTGAACACTAGGCGTAGAACATTAAATACGGTGCTGAGCGTGCCCTCGGGCACTTATGTTACGAAAAGACTAAGTAATACGGAATTATGCTATGAGAATAACTTACGAATGGTACGTGTTGAATACGAGTATGAGATGACTAAGCCGTTGGGCGTCGTGCATCAATATGGATGTGTTGGGGCATAACGCCGACGGAGCTCCCCATATGAATGGTGGATTATGTTTATGGCACGGGAAACCGTTTATGGAACGAAGACTATGTTTATGCAACGGAGGATTTGGTTGGATTGTTATGTGTGTTTGCTATGGCGCGTATTGCATGGTCAATGGACTCGGATGGCCCATGCACAGGTACGGCTTCCCTCAAACGGTTATGCCGGGGCGCCGGGACCGTTCGGCCTAGGAGGGAATTATGTGTGGTATTTATGGTGCACAACATTCGGACGGATTGTGACCGTCCAGTGCTGTGATAAGCTATGATATCCGTAAGTTTGGGATCCTTCGGATACTGGGCTAGCAACCCGTATCGAAGCGATTGTAGGCTTACACATATGAGATGCCAAGTCCATTACGGTACGAAACACCGTGACCTTCATATAGATAGGGCCGGTGGGCTGAGATGAAAGCTGGGTGCAGGCGCAGGGCCTATCACCCATTATGCATATGTTTACGTTTATGATTGGTCGGTTGCACGAATCGTATGATTGCTTATGTAAGTTCTAACCATGGCAGGCTATAGACAAAGAGGAACGGGATGAGCACGAATCACTATGTTTATGTTTCAGATTATGTCTAACTGTATCTGCTGCAGAAACACGATATGGGACACATTTATGATAATGTGCTATGTTTAAGTGTTGCCATGAAATCGATCCTAAGGCTAAATAGAAAGATCACAATTAAGATGCATGCTCACTAATGATTAAGTGTTTGGTTTGGGTGCGAGCGGATCTTGATCAGTGCGAAGCGAGGACGAAAGCACTAATCCCCCACTAGTTTATGTGCAGGTCAGGTTATGATCGGCTCGGGACGGAGCTTGGCTTGGACGTGCCAAGGTATGGAGTCCTTGGCGTTCAAGAGGAGCTTCCGCATATGCGTTCGGACTTGCGACATGGAGATGTTCGGCCGAAGACTGCTTGGTGGCTATAAAGAGGCATAATGTATGGAACAATGTAATCCTTTGTGAGCTAGAGAGATCATGAGCATTGTAGCCAATTGGCATGTATGTTGGGCTATTCAGAGCCTTTGTAATCTTCAGTTCATTATGAATAAAAGAGATTCTTGTGTTACACTTTGTTTCCTTCCGCTGCTTATGTTACGAATTTGAGATAATCACTATGTGAATCGTTATCTTGCCTTGCACGAGTGCAATTCCAGGCTCGTACGGCATCACGTCCCAGCGAGGACGATGATTCGGGTAAAATCTAGCGAGGACGAGCGATTTCCCGGATCGGGGCGTGACACGATGTCCATACATTATGTCCCGTATAAGTTCAGACTTCATGCGGTCGCACGCCTCAAAATGCTAAGGAACTCTGTGCCTCGACGCATCCAAGCGAGCTCCGCGCTAACGAGCTTCTACTTGTGCCTGTACATGGAAAATGTGTGGGTGTCGGTACTCAACTGTACTGGTGGTGTGACCTCCTCGCCCACCCATACCAAAACCAACACGTTCATTTAGTTTGTGCAACATAAGCCCTTTATGATTGTCTTTCTATTCTTGCCTTAGGATAAATTTTATAATATAGATGCTTGGCCTATTTCATGTCTCTAAACCATCACCGTGCCTTGCACCGATAACTTAACTTATCGTCGTGTCTCTAGACCATTGTCCCGTACTGGCAACATCAATGTACCGACTCGTGCTTGCCTTTCGTGCCATACTTCGAGACACAATAACATGGTCGTGCCATAAACTTGGTCCGTGCTTCAACATCGAGGCCATGCCTCACAACTTAACATTTCTAAACCAAACTTGCCTTACGGTCCTTTTTGACTTAACTCGAAATGACTCAAATCCGACTTATGCAGCTTTGTGTTGATGGCTTAATACTCGACGCCATATCTATTACCGAAGCACGTGTTCTTGTTATGGCCAAATCTTAGGCTCTATCCTAGTGTTGCATATGTGCATAATTTCTTAACATAACTCATGCTGTGCTTGCACTACTTTTGATTCGACCGACACCGTGCATGCGGATTGCCGTTCAGTACGCCAACTTATCTATATAAAAGTCACTAGCAATTCGAGCAATTGTGGACATAGCTCGGATATGTGGCGGGTCTTTCAATGCAAGGTAGCTAGCCCCAAGGAAAGCCCCCGACTACCCTGACGTGGTACAATCCAGCACTGCTATAACGTCTTTCCCCTAGGTTGATCTGGCCCCGGCGCCCCAGCGTAATACCAGTCGAGAAAGAAATCCTTGTGCACAAGTTGTCCATGACCATGCACCTATGAGAACATCTACACTCACGTAAATGTATGGCCTAATTCGTGGTACGACTAGAACCATACTTAGCAAACGTGCATAGGAACCATGAGACTCCCAAATGAGGGACCGCCTCATACTTTACAAAACGTGCATTGGAACCATACTATGCAAAACGTGCATCTTTGGAGACTCCCAAACGAGGGTCCGCCTCGGCGACAAATGGTCGCATGAACTTCCCATTCCTTGAAACCCAGGGAACGACTATTGCATAGTCTTCCTACTTAACTTGAACCATACGTGTCTATTACGTGCCATAGATGATAGACCGTGGCATACTTCACTACAAAAAAGTGTCTTTTTGGGACAACTGAAATCCATCCCTAGAAGTGTCTAAACCGTCATAAATTGTTATTTGGGACGAATTTTGGGACAGATTGAAACAACGCTATTAGGTGGCATGGCAAAAAATTTTAGGACGAAAAAAACCGTCCTAATTAAATTTTAGGATCGAAAAAAACTAATCGTCCCAAAAAAGTCTGAATTATTATTTTTTAATGACGGATTATTAAACCGTTCCAAAATATAAACATTTGTGACGGATAAAAACCATCCTAAAAATTATTAACTGGGTCACAAAAGAATGTAGTTTATATTTAGGATAATTACATATTCGTCCCAAAAAGTAATAACAATTGTGTTTATTATTATGAAATTATTATTTCCATTTTCCACCTATAAAATATACAATTAAAATACATAAATAACAAATTCCATTTATAAACTATACAAATTCAATTACATATTGCAGAATTGTATAAACTATAAAACATACAACCAAAACACATGATCATCTCACTACACCGTCATTTACACAATGGACCCAGAACGATTTAAATACTTACGTATAATCTATTAAGCATTTACAATATTAACCCAAAATATTTTTCATCATTAGCGTCATCGCTCATCATTTGTAAAGTGAATCCAAAACACTTTTAGAAGACCTGCAAATAAAATTAACCATCACATGGTCGGTAGCCGAATTTATGTATGTGTCAATGCGACCTAGGTTGCTAGCAGTAAAGAAAAATATTTTAAAAAAATAGTAGTCATTAAGCCAAGAAATTACCTTGCAATCTCAGCTCCTCTTTTGGCCTCTTTGTCATCTGATTGAAATCAGTGAAGGTGGTCCTATCGCTAAACATCTTGGTATCGGGTTGCTGCACTCCATGCAAGTGTTCTCTGTGCATGTGCCCACTTGAGCTCCCTTGCTTCCTTCCCAAAGTCCTTTTGCAATTTTGACATACCTATAACTTCAACTATACTTGTTATAGCTACGAATATAAAAGGGAGAATTGTATCAACAACGAAGAAACCTTTGGCCTGTGCATTAGAGGCCAGTTGACTTCCAAATATAGCACCAAGAGGAGTTACATTAGCTTCCTCATCAGCCCATGTTGCAAGTTTTTGCAAATACACCATCTTCAATATTGAAGCAGAATAGAATCAACATTGAAGCGAAATCACCATCTTCCCTCTGAAAGCAAGAGTATCAGATTTGGGCAGTGTTGAAGGTGAAATAGTTGGGTTCAACTACACTAATCCTCTTCTTCTATACTGCTCAATTAAGAGCTGTCTCCTCTCTAACATACCTTCTATGCATCATACTTGTAGCATAGAGAATATTGCATATACATAATTTACTTGTCCTTCCTAGAGTGTCGACAAAAATCCGTTAAGCTAGTTACTCAAGTATGCAAGGAAGTCCTCGTAAGGGCAGCAGCTCACTAAACCAAAATATTTCACATTGTCAACCTACTTAAATTACCTCCGTGAAACCCAAACATGGGGTTCAATGGTGATAAAATCCATGAATACCTGATAAAAGACTATCAGGAATCATTTTGCAATTTTGGGCAGTTTGAAATATTATCATATACTTGACCTAAATGAGATAGTTTGAGCCTATTTCCAAACAAATTTACGGAGAACTCATTGTAATTCAGAAGTTAGAACATGTCAGCACGAGCCTATTTCAACAAAGGAATCATTTCGTAATTCAGACGTTAGAATCATATACTTGACTTCTATATCTCATGTTTAACAAATTTTGCATGTTAAATTCAGAAGTTAGAATCTGGAACAGAAATATTATCACCAGCCACAGAACAAATAAAGGTTCTTGCTATGTTGACTAAACATACAACGTAGGTTACTTGAATAAATTACTTGTTGGCATGTGCAGTATGCTGTCATGGAATTTTGATCAAATAAACAATAAATTAGAAAGCGGTAAACAGAAGTAACTACTTGAGACATGATTTAATGAAAAGTTTATCAATATAACCTGCCATCGGCGGAGATGAGGACAGAGGAAGCCAACATGCAAATTTATCTAGGAAAAATAACATCAAGACAAATGGCAGAATGAATTTTTTTCCCATATATTGCAAAGATTTACCGCTTATATTGCAAAGATCCACCGTTCATAAGCCTTAGGAAAAATAACATCAAGACAAATGACAAATCGGCGGAGAAGAGCACAGATTCATGGATACATTATGCATTGCTTTATTCAAGCATCAGAAAACTTGGAAAATTAATATCAACTTGTGATTTTGTTGCAGCTATAACCAGTTTTATGAGTTCTAAGCATAGGAACAAACATTTGAGAGAACAAGTATGATAAAAAAAAAAAATGCATATCATGGTCACATTTTTCACTATAATGTAAGAGGATTAGTAAATTTAAAGGATATGCTCACGTGTCCAATATTAACCGCTCATAAGCCTTAGGACTTGCAATGCCATTGGTATCGTTGCCCATAGGATAGATCGAGCTCACTTTATATGGTTGACATTTCTAGTCCTTGTTTCTTGACCTGGAAAAGAGAACAAATGTCTTAAATTAGGCATTTCAAATGAGAATCCCATAAAGTTCTCTCATAAGTGAGCTTTGTTTACATAGCACAACCACATGGAATAGAAAAAGGGTTATGAAAGTTGCACGATACAAATTCATGTACATGATCCAGTCAGCAACAAATTCAGTTCTTCCTTGCTACAAGTTACAAATAACAAAGTACGACTACATAGATCAAAGTCAGTAAAAGCTTACTGTTAGTTTCATGTACATTGCCTCCAAAGGCTGTACGCGGATAACAAATTCATTTCTCCCTTGTTTTTTATCTGCATAAGATAAACACCAGGGCCAATATTTATGTTTTGTAATGCTTTACTAAAGAAGGTCTACCAATAAGATAAATATATTGGAAACAAAAAGCTAGTGATATCTTTGAACCAAGGCAATCATGGTCTCAATTGTATCATACCTGAGTTAGATTGTAACCAGGACCGCTAAAAATTATGTGACTCATACACGTTAAGGACAATGTAATTAAGATATTTTGACATGTATACTTGTGAAATTGCTAAAATATTTTTTAAGTTCACATACTGTTTGGTAGATTGAACCCGATATCGAGTTCAAAGTGTGAAGTTCTAAAATTTGACTTAGTAGGAATGAAGATTAACTAACAAACAATTTGAGATAATAATTAATTATCCACGTCATTGTGTACTGCTGTTAAAGCATCAAGAGGACAATTCCTAACGTCTACGACAAGAAATTCATGTCTCAGCACTGAGGATGAAGGTAAGAAAAGAATTCTTACCTAAGAATCACAAAAATTGGATACAGGATCTTTGATGGTGTAATAATTAAACAAACATACTTGCTGAATACTAACTTTTGGAACAAACTAATACAAAACTATACCCTACTTGCTGTTGGAGTGGGTGGGGTTCCCAACCTATGTGGAGAAGATCCCGGAGTGCGACGAGCGCCGTTCGATGTCGAAGAAGCTCGGGAAGTAGGCAACGAAGAGTTGCTGCTGCTGCTGCTACCCGGAGGGAGGTTCTGGAACTGGGCCACCGAGTTCGGGCCGAACTCGGTCCCAGGCCGAGTTCTGGCCGAACTCGGTCTGGCCATTCCAGAATGTTGCTGATAGGTTCTGTTTGTCCGACATAGAGTTCTGGCCGAACTCTGTGTCATCGGGGCTGAGGCGGAAATCTGGGTGATTTTTCACCACTGAATCAAATCAAATGGTCCAGATTTGTTGCGGGATTAGGGAGTTTAAGTTGGGATTTCCAAGCCCTAATCTATTGTAACACAATCGTAGAATATTGAAGAAACGAGAGAAAGGAGGCAAGAGTGCCATTGCATATTCGGAAGAGAAGACGGAGGATTGAAGGTGTTTTTCGATGGAGAATCGGATTCGGGTAATCTCTACTCGTCGTTCTCGCTCTTCGTAGCCTTGTAATCATTGTTCTTACTTCTGAGTGTTGTGGGGATCTGATTTGGATCGGGAGGAGTTTGTAGAGGGTGTAACTCTTCTATTCCATTAGTGGAGGCTTCTCAGGGTTGGACTCCGATCGTCCCGTGGTTTTTTCCGCAAGGGTTTTCTACGTCAAAAATTCTCTGTGTCTACGTGGATTGTTTTGTGTGATTGTTTTTGGGTTCGTGCGTTGTATTGCTCGGTCCTCTCGCAAGTACTCTTCGGTTTGGGGAAAGGTTTCCGCATTTTTTTCCCAACAGAGTGGTATCAGAGCCAGGTTCTGGAATTCAGAAGGGTGTCAGGAGTTGACAGAAACCAGAAAGGAGAGATGGACGCGAAGCCGGTGCGCATGGTGAACCTGAACGGCACCAACTATCACTATTGGCGAAGCAAGATGAAAGATTTGCTGTTTGTCAAGAAGCTGCATCTACCCGTATTTGCATCCGAGAAGCCCAGTGATAATCTGAGGAGGACTGGACATTCGAGCATATACAGGTGTGTGGGTACATACGGCAGTTTGTGGACGAGAACGTGTACAACCACGTTGCCAATATTGAGCATACGAAGACGTTGTGGGATAAGCTGGAATCCTTGTATGCGAAGAAGACCGGGGTAAACAAATTGTTCCTGATCTGAACGATGATGGGTCTGCGATACAAGGATGGGGCGTCTATTTCGGACCACTTGAGTGAGTTCCAGGGCGTGGTTGACCAGCTATCTTCTATGGGAGTCAAGTTCGACGATGAAGTTCAGGGACTGTAGCTGCTGTGTACTTTGCCAGACTCGTAGGAGACCGTACGAGTATCTATGATCGCTTCTGCTCCAGAGGGTGTGGTCAGTCTGGAGTTTGCCAAGAGCGGGGTGTTGAATGAAGAGATGCGGAGACGTTCTCAGGACACTTTATCCACATCCCACCACTCAGAGGCACTTGTTTCAGAGAGCCGCGGAAGGGGCAAAAGCAGGGGTCCAGGTGGTGGCAGAGATAAGAGCAGGAGGAAGTCCAAGGGTCGTTACGAGGACTCAGAGTGTTACCATTGTGGTAAGAAGGGCCATATCAAGCGGAATTGTTTCGCTTAGAAGAGAGAGAAGAAGGGCGACAAGGGGAAGCAAGAAGAGAACACTACAGCGACGGCCTCGATGCATGGAGGCGATGTGATCGTCGTAGGTGATGAGGTCATTACTAACCTCGCATGCGATGATAATTCTTGGCTGGTGGACTCAGGGGCTTCAGCACATGTATCTCACAACAGGGCACTGTTTGCCACTTACACGACAGGCGACTGTGGCATGTTGAAGATAGGCAACGGAGATGTGTCGAAGGTGGTTGCCGTTGGAGATGTGCATTTGAGAACGAAGACGGGTGCGGTTCTTGTTCTCAAAGATGTTCGTCATATCCCTGATATTCGTTTCAACCTGGTATCGGTTGGAAGGTTGGATGACGAGGGATTCTTCAGTCACTTCGGGAACAGTCAGTGGAAGCTTTCCAGGGGTTCGATGGTGATTGCCAGAGGAAGCAAGAAGTCCGGTCTCTACTATATGGAGGGGAGCGCACAGGGGGCACAGGAGGTGAACGCAGTCAGTGATGCGTCTACCGAGTTGTGGCACAGGCGGCTCGGCCATATCAGTGAGAAGGGGATGAGCTACTTGGTGAACAGGAAGGTGATTCCGGGGCTCAAGTCTACAAAGTTGGAGAAGTGCACGCACTGTTTAGCTGGGAAGCAAAATAGGGTGTCTTTCCAAAGTCACCGAAGTTCGAAGAAGCCGGCGTTGCTCGAGTTGATTCACTCGGATGTCTGCGGTCCTATGAAGGAAGGTTTGGGTCTATGCCTTAAAGACCAAGGATCAGGTGCTGCCTACTTTCAAGGAGTTTCAGGCCTCTATTGAAAGGGAGACGGGCAAGAAGTTGTTGTGTATTCGGTCCGACAATGGCGGCGAATACATCGGTCCCTTTGATGCGTATTGCAGAGAGCAAGGAATACGACACCAGAAGACTCTGCCCAAGACACCTCAGCTCAATGGTGTAGCGGAGCGCATGAACATGACACTGATAGAGAGGGTACGGTGTTTGCTGTCAGAAGCAAACTTGCCGGGCAGTTACTGGGGTGAGGCTCTTCTCACAGCTGCTTATGTTATTAATTTGTCTCCTAGTGCTCCTTTGCAGGGTGATGTACCTGACAAAGTATGGTACGACAAAGAGCCGTCATACAATCACCTGCGAGTGTTTGGCTGTAAGGCCTTCGTGCATGTACCGAAGGACGAGAGGACCAAACTTGAGCCGAAGACGAGGCGATGCGTCTTTGTCGGCTACGGTCGGGATGAGTTTGGCTATAGACTCTACGACCCAGTGGAAGGAAAGTTCTACAGAAGCAGGGACGTGGTGTTCGTCGAGGATCAGACCATGACCAACACTCAGGATTCTGAGACGCCTTCTGAGGCTGAGGAATTGCCTTAGTTAGAGTTATTTCGCTTCGAGCAGTTTCTAGATGACATCGCAGAGGATCCAGTTATGGGGGAGCTAGTACATGGAGTAGCTCCTAACCTTGATCATCAGCCTGCTGATGGTGGTCAGGGCGTTCTTCAGGAGGATGAGCATGCCGGAGAGGTAGTTCCTGAGGAGGAGGAGGCTGTTGGTATACAGCCAGCACCAGTGGTTCCTTTGAGGAGGAGTGACAGGGATCGTCGACCATCTACGAGATACTCACCAGATGAGTATGTGCTATTGACTGACGGGGGAGAGCCCGAAAGTTTTGCAGAGGCTATGGAAGACGAACACAGGCAGGAGTGGATGGAGGCTATGCAGGAGGAGATGAGTTCCTTGCACACCAATTCCACTTATGATCTGGTGCGGTTGCCAAAGGGCAAGAAGGCTTTGAAGAATCGATGGGTGTTTAGAGTGAAGCAGACGGATGATGCTACTCGCCCTCGATACAAAGCAAGGCTGGTAGTTAAAGGCTACGGTCAGCGAAAAGGCATGGATTATGATGAGATTTTTTTGCCTGTCGTCAAGCATTCGTCTATTCGGGTGGTGCTAGCATTAGCAGCCAGTCTCGACTTGGAGGTCGAGCAGATGGACGTGAAGACGGCATTCCTCCACGGTGATCTTGAGGAGGAGTTATACATGGAGCAGCCAGAGGGATTCT
Source organism: Iris pallida (assembly GCA_029216955.1). Classification (NCBI taxonomy): domain Eukaryota; kingdom Viridiplantae; phylum Streptophyta; class Magnoliopsida; order Asparagales; family Iridaceae; genus Iris; species Iris pallida. The sequence goes on along the minus strand of JANAVB010042015.1, from coordinate 5,614,866 downwards.
GTGAGAAGGGCAAGTAACATTTGGTCTGTCGGTTGAGGAAGAGCTTGTATGGTCTGAAGCAGGCTCCGAGGCAGTAGTACAGGAAGTTCGAGTCGTTTATGGGAGAGCATGGTTATGCACGGACGACGTCGGACCATTGTGCATTTGTGAGATACTTTGCCGATGATGATTTCATCATTTTGTTGCTCTATGTTGATGATATGCTATTAGTGGGTTGGAATGCCACTAGGATAGCGGAGCTGAAGCGCCAACTGGGCGCAGCCTTCTCTATGAAGGATTTGGGCGCAGCGAAGACTATTCTTGGGATGGAGATCAGCCGAAAGAGACAGTCCAAGCTGCTACACTTGTCCCAAACGAAGTACATTTACCGGGTACTTCAGCATTTCGGGATGGACGGGTCGAAGAAAGTGAGTTCCCCTCTTGCGGCTCACTTTAAGCTCACTGAGGAGCAGTATCCATCTACCGAGGACGAAAAGGAAGATATGGAGTGGGTTCCATATGCCTCAGCTGTGGAAAGCCTTATGTATGCCATGGTGTGTACGAGACCAGATATTGCTCATGCAGTTGGTACGATTAGCAGGTATCTTTCAAATCCTGGAAGGGTACATTAGAGTGCGGTCAAGTGGATTCTACGATATCTTCAGGGCACTGCTGGTTAGAGACTTTCCTTTGGTGGTGACGAGCCAAAGCTGGTTGGGTATACCGAAACTAATATGGCTGGAGATGTAGACACGAGGCGATCGACTTCGGGCTACGTGATGATGTTTGCGGGAGGAGCGGTGTCGTGGCAGTCGCAGTTGCAGAAGTGTGTTGGCTTCTCGACGACAGAGACAGAATACATTGCGGCGACGGAGGCTTGCAAGGAGTTGCTGTGGATGAAGAAGCTACTGCAGGAAATGGGACTGAAGCAAGAGCAGTATACTTTGCTTTGCAACAGTCAGAGTGCTATTCACCTTGTGAAGAATCAGACGTTTCATAGCCGGTCCAAACACATCGAGACTCGGTATCATTGGATACGGGATGTGGTTGAGAAGAAGGACGCGGAGCTTGAGAAGGTTCATACAGATGACAATGGAGCTGATATGTTCACGAAGATTCTACCAAGGAAGAAGTTTGAGTACTGCAGGCAGATCGTCGGGATGACGATATCCTCCCCATAGTTGTGAAGGGGGAGATTTATTGGAGTGGGTGGGGTTCCCAACCTATGTGGAGAAGATCCCGGAGTGCGACGAGCGCCGTTCGATGTCGAAGAAGCTCGGGAAGTAGGCAACGAAGAGTTGCTGCTGCTGCTGCTACCCGGAGGGAGGTTCTGGAACTGGGCCACCGAGTTCGGGCCGAACTCGGTCCCAGGCCGAGTTCTGGCCGAACTCGGTCTGGCCATTCCAGAATGTTGCTGATAGGTTCTGTTTGCCCGACACAGAGTTCTGGCCGAACTCTGTGTCGTCGGGGCTGAGGCGGAAATCTGGGTGATTTTTCACCACTGGATCAAATCAAACGGTCCAAATTTATTGCGGGATTAGGGAGTTAAGTTGGGATTTCCAAGCCCTAATCTATTGTAACACAATCGTAGAATATTGAAGAAAAGAGAGGAAGGAGGCAAGAGTGCCATTACAACTTCGGAAGAGAAGGCGGAGGATTGAAGGTATTTTTCGAAGGAGAATCGAATTCGGGTAATCTCTACTCGTCGTTCTCGCTCTTCGTAGCCTTGTAATCATTGTTCTTACTTCTGAGTGTTGTGGGGATCCGATTTGGATCGAAAGGAGTTTGTAGAGGGTGTAACTCTTCTATTCCATTAGTGGAGGCTTCTCAGGGTTGGACTCCGATCGTCCTGTGATTTTTCCCGCAAGGGTTTTCCACGTCAAAAATTCTCTGTGTCTGCGTGGATTGTTTTGTGTGATTGTTTTTGGGTTCGTGCGTTGTATTGCTCGGTCCTCTCGCAGGTACTCTCCGGTTTGGGGAAAGGTTTTCGCGTTTCTTTCCAAACACTTGCTGCTCCTTTGAACATCGATGATAAGTAGTCGAACCTGCTTGAAAATGGTGTCGGAACTGAGGGAGCTCTCCTTGATCCTCCGGTCCGCCGGCGCAAAGGCCCGGTAGGTCGGCCTGGCTGGAACTCCGGCTTCCTCCTTACTCCGATTCCTTCGGCCGCTCTCCGCCGATCCCTCCTCCCCCTTCTTCTCCACCTCTGCCTCCCGGACGCTCCGATCCCTCGTGTCGGCGTCAGGGCTCGTCTCCATGCTCGAGTCATTCGCCAGCACCTCGACGGTCGGGAAGCTCGACTTGGAGCCGGCGGAGGAGAGCCTCCGGCGGAGGGTTGAGGGATCTCCCGCCGGATTTAGGGTTTCCTGAACGGTCGAATTGTTCGTGCTTCTTGAGGAAGATACTGGAGTTGTCATAGAGCCACTCTGTAGGAATTATGGAGGCGATGTTTGAAGGAAGGCAGGGTCTGGGGAGGAAGCGGGTCAACGAGGCGAAGCAGGCGTCCCCAGCAGTGGCGGTGGATGGAATGAAGGGGGGCGAGGAGGGAGAGAGAGGTCCAGACAAGGAGGAAGGTGCATGACTCCGGGCGTCGACAAGGACTGTTGTGGCAGAGAGGTGGGTAGCTGTGAAGTGTGAGAGAGGTCAGGTGTGCCAAAGAAGAGGAAGAAGGTGGGTTTGATATGAAGGAGAGAAGGATTTGAAAGGCTTAGGGATTGTTTGGGAAGAGAGGAAAATAGGGGGAAAGAAAATTTTGAGGGAAAAATGGAAGGAAAATTAAAAGTAGTGGTGTTTGGGAAGAGGGAGGGGAATTGAGGGAGAGGATTTGAAAGGCTTAGGGAAATTTTGGGGGGAAGCAAAAAAAATGAGCGGTGGGGATTTCTGTTGAGAGATCCAACATGTGGAAGAGAACATGAGAGAGGGAAAAATAATTTTGATAAAGAGCCGTCAAATACTTGGCATTCCTGCTGAGATTTTTTAGGACGGTCATAAAAATTTTTAAGGATGAAATTTTTTAGTAGTCCCAAATAAGAGATCTATTTTTTAATCTGTCCCAAATGATACTATTTTTTGTTACCAAAAATATAGTCGTCCCCAAAACTAAATTTTTAGGACGTTTCAGACTAGCGATCCTAATAGTATCGTCCCAAAAGCCTACTTTTTGTAGTGTTATCCTTGAACCAATCGTGGCTCGTGCCTTAAATTCAATTTGTGTTTTGTGCGACACTACCGTCCAAGTCATACTTTATATGACGAGCCTTGAGATAGTAGAATTATGTGGCTATAACAACCGCAGAAATTGTAGGACTGTGCTTAGAATGCCTTTGATAGCCCGACATAACTTTTTGCCTGAACTCAATCGTGTAACAACTTAACTCGTGGGACGAGCAAAGGCTATGCCAAGCCTTGCACCGTAGAAACGTGCATTGAGACTTGTGGGACACTTGCTATGCCAAACATTAGACGGTGGAACAGTGCATACTTTATCAAGTATTTAAACATGCGATGCCTATGACTAATGTTAAGTTTATAGCTTGTGGCAACATAGACCAACTTTTCTTCTCTCAAGCCACGGGATGAAGGATCGAGTGTCATTTTGCAAGCATGTCGTACAATACTTCTAAGCCGACCGGGGGACCATTCCATATTCTAACTCAATCTGACCCAAGTTGGAATTATTCTTTAGCTATGTGGATTCGTCTCTTTTATTATCAAGCCTACTTGTGCAGTTGAAAACTTTCGTTTTATTAATGTGAAGGCCAAGCCGAGGCAAGTTCACCAAAGCCACCCACTTGAGCGAGTAGTCGCCTCGATCGAGCGAGTCTTCGAGCAAGCCGTTGCATGGCTAAGTCCAAACGCCGTTGGCGTTTAATTCCTCCGATTGAACTGAGCGGGAGGGAGCATTACACCAAAGGCCATCAAGCCTGAAGCCAGTCCCATGCCTTTTTTTCTTTGCCCTTCTCCTGTAAAGAACACATATCTCGATCATAAAGAACAGTGTAATTCAATTGGTCAATGAGAAAGCTAACAAAAAGTAAGTTAACCGAAAATGAAGGAACATGTACTACAGATGACAGGATAACAGATGAAGTAAAATAGACAAAGCCAATACCCCTGATGGATTGGGATGCCCCATCAGCAGTCTGAACTGTCTCGGAATGTATATGCTTGCTTGGATAATATAACGCAAATTCACTAGATACACCTGTGATATGCCTAGATGCACCCGAGTCTATGATCCAATCAGTATGAGATTTAGTGGATGCAAGTGCCTAAACCGGGATGCTTTGCCCGTATGAGCAAAACCATTAAAGTTACCAAGGTAGGTAGTGTCATCCATATCCTGAGTGGCTTGTCCCTTGCCCTTAGACCTCTCAACCTGAAGCTTGAACTGTCGTATTTCCTCCAGCTCTGTCATCTTAGCTCCATACATCTTAGTAGCGGTTTGGGACTCCCTTGTCGCAACTAGGTGAGCAACTCCTTGTCCGCCACGTCCCCTGCCTCCTTAACCTATACGTCCACCTCTCTATCCTCTGCCTCCTCGGCCACGACCAGGAATGCGGGGTTGAGGACAGTTGTAGCTAAGGTGCCCTTTCTTTTCGTAATTGTAGCACTCCCTATCATCAATGATGAGAGTAGTAGGAACCACTAATGCCGAGCAGACAACATGTGAGGTCTCGCCTTTCATCACCTTCTGTCGGATGTCCTCTTGTTCCATCGATGCAACAGCCTCATCCAAGGATGGAAAAGATGACAGATGACACATTGCTGCCCTTTTAGCATCACTTAAGTAATTTTTTGTTCCTTCAAGTTTGATGTCATTAGGCATCAATTCTATCTTCTTCATCACCTGCGACGGTTAGTGTGGGCCCGATTGTCCTACTAGATGAGGTCTCCTTTAATTTGGCCTGAAACACCCTGTCTACCCCCTCCAGTATCTCCTTCATCTCTCGACTAATCACAGGTGTTCCCATCTCCACAGTTGCACCAACACAGGGACGAGATCAAACACAACTCAACCACAGACCGTGCGTCTACACGATCACGACTTTCTCCATCTATATGAGCCTCAAACACTTCACCGCGGCATGCGTCCAGCACCACCGATCAGCAGTCGCCTAGAGCCTGGAGGACAGATCTACCACCAGGCTAGCGATTGTCATCGTCGTTGACGTCTTCGCCGCCGTTGACATCGTCGTCGTGCCTCCACCAGCTCTAGTAACTCCTCCGCACCACCATAAAACTCGCGCTGGAGTAGAACCAAAAAAGAGAAGGACCCGTGCCAGAGGAGATGAGTAGAGAAAGAGAATAAGAAGAAAAAAATTCTTCAAAATTTTGACTCTGATACCATGTAGAAAAAAATAGTTAATAAATTATTATTCAAAAGAGAATACATATATATATATATATATATATATATATATATATATTATATATATATATATATATATATATATATATATATATATATATATATATATATATATATATATATATATAAGGAGGCTAGCCTCTTCCTTCTTTCCTATCCAATGTTGTAATGCATGTGGTTCGTATTACGTATTTTTGGAATACGTGTACGTATTTTATCTTGTATTGCATAATTTCCTTGCTTAGCTTCCTTCATGGCTTGGTTTATTCTTGGGTTGGTTCGGCTTGGCTTGGTTTTGCCTTGGTTCATTATGAACCAAGGGTGAACCCCTACCACTACCACTACCATTTATTAACCCCACTTCCTTCTCTCTCTCTTCATTACTCTTCTTCTTTCCTCCATTATTTCTTCACCTACCAGAGAGAGGGAGAGAGGGGTCTAGGCAAGTGCAACTTGCTTCATGAAGGAACTCCAATTTTATTGCTTTATTCTCTTCCTTACAGCATTTTAACTTACTTTAGTAATTGGCATTTTTACTTTCCATGGCTAGATTCTTGTATATCTAAGTTTACTTTATTTTTAGAATTCTTGGGTTTTGATCTACTTAATCTTATTATTTCTGAGTTTTGATGGTTCTATGTTGTAGAGAATTTCGTTCTGCCTCATTTTGACCTATGGAAGTTCGGATTTGGACTCCGGATGAAGGTTCTATGCAGCTTGGTGGCCATGGCTTCTTGGTGTACTTCTTCTCGGAAATTTGGAGAAGAAGCACAGTCCCGAGCCGCATGGCAGCACTTGACCGTATGACAAGTTCATACGGCAAGTATTCCTTCCAGCCACATGTAGTCCTTCTTACTTAAACCACATGACTGAGCTTCCAGTCCAGCCACATGAGAAGTTCATTCCCAACCGCATAAAATTCCTTATTCCCTGGCCGCATGGGACACGACTCGGTTCAGCCGCATAGCCCTTTGCTCGGCGGGCCGCATGAACCCGAGTCCGTTCCAGCCGTATGAGAGCCCTTTCCCCGTGAGCCGCATGGCGTTGTTCCCCTTGTAACCGCATAGCGCCAATCTTCCTAGTCGTATGGAATGTTCTGGCTGAGCCGCATACGCCCCTCCCTTACCGCTGGCCGCATATGACTGATACCCTTCAACCGCACAAGCCTTTCCCTTTTAGCCGCATGTGCCTGACCCTATTCAGCCGCATGGACTGGTCTCTTCCCAGCCGCATGAGATCATTCCTGGCCGCATATGCCCGAGCCGCATGGCTCTCCTATAGCTCTGTGTACTGTTGTTTTATTATTATTTTACCCATGCCATGTAACTCTCAGTATAACTTGAGTTCCTATGGCGTGCTCCTTTACCTTTATTGTATATTTTTACGCCCATTTTATATCCTTACGCCTTTTGTCCTAAACTTGATAAATCACGATTTGATTAACATGATTGAAATGACAATTGTACATGACATGGTGTGACAAGTAAACATGGCATGACCTGATAGTGGCCCGTCGTGGCGCACTCTTGACCAGTACACTTGACCTGATAACCTGACTTGATATATCTTGATAAGCTGTTGCGACGGCTACCTGACATGACATGACCTGTATAATTAACCGGATACCGTAGGCGATTGTGCTTGTACAAATAATCCAGTCCTGTCTTGTATCATGTCTAGGAGGGGACTCTTGAGTACCACGGTCAGGAGTACCTACTGAAATGGACTAAGGCTAATAACTAGATTAATACATTAGTCATAAAGAGATCTTCCAGCTACAGGCAATCCCGTTACCTGGGCGCGCCTGGGATCTGTAGCCTGCCGTCGAGTAGGGCACATTTCCAGCACACTGTCATGTGTTACACCCTTCAAGCTACCTAAGGGTACATGCGTTTCCTGGACGATGTACCCACCTGAATTTAACCCCTAATTTTTTACCTGGGTAACCTGGATGGTCTGCAGGGCTTGTGGCTGTGGAATAATCTCACTGTATCTTGCTAGTAACTAGGCCTATGATAACCCTAGTTAGTTAAAGTATCAAGCCGTACTGATTGCTTGGCCGTGATTGTTGAATGGGGAATAATCAGTCTAGTCTTGAATTGATCCTGTATAAGATTGTTACATGTTCTGATTTTCTTATATTATCTTGCTGATAAATGGGAGAAACCAAGTTCGGTTCAGACGAAGGGTTACAATCCCGGTCCTTGTTTGGTTTAAGGATTGTAACCTGGTTATCTGAATGGTCCCATAGTTATCTTACCGTATATCATCGTGATGTTATATTTCTCCAGTTTTACTATATTATTATTATCTTCTGTGCTAATTGTTGGCTTTAGTTCCTAAGTGAAGCCTCCTTGTGGCACTTGCTCTTTCTGGGATCTGACCCAGCTGGTTTTGTATGGCCAGATTTTGGAGTAGCTCCAGAGGATATACCAACTTTCCAGTCCGATGGTGGCGACTAGACGTAACCAGGGCAACGAGTGGGTTTATTTTTGATCTTCCACTTTATTGTAAAAATATTCTTTTGAGGCGTTTAGCCGACGAGCACCTGTTTAGCTCGATTGCACTTACTTACTGTCTGCCTACGGGCTGTAACATGATTGACAGATCCTAGGGTTGATCATGTATGACTAAAACTCTTGCTAGTCCTAACATTTTGTAACGACTAGCTTCATGATCAGCTGAATATGTAATGTTTGGGACGCCTTACTATTGTATATTTGGCGATCTTACATCTTATAACATTTACTTACTTGCTTGTGATTGAGACACTAGGCTTGTTCATGACCTTAAGAGACTGTTGGCTTGTAGTTAAACCCTCATGTATCTAGCCAGCCGTGACCGTATAGCGAGATGGAATCCATCTCATATACGTAGCTAGCTATGTCTGCCTCCACTCTCCAGTATTCTGGTTCTGGGGCGTGACATGGTTTAAGTGGTGGCCCATGCAGCTCTTGTAAATCAAGATATGTGAGGGTTTACCGAATAGATGTCTCAATCAGTATTCGCCCTTGATCTCTGCTCGTATCTTCTGAATCCCTGGATTCTTGTCCTGATCCTATGCTTGTATCGTTGATCTGTCTTGGTCCTTCCTTATTATTTTCCATGTCGTCTTCTTCAGCGGCATCGTTCCTGGACCTGTCGGTCAGCAAGGCGGAGCACTTCTCGTGGATCAGCAGCAACCCGGGGATCAAGCCCAGCATTCCGGAGTAGCCTCCAGAGTCGTGCCTTCTGATGGAGAGCCACCAGTCCAGCCAGTTCAGCCTGCCGAGCCTGAGGATGGCACTTTGGTAGGTCTCGTCAGGACCTTGATAGCTTCCCAAGATCGTCGAGGAGATGCCTTGCACCAGGCAGTGACGGATGCTCTGACCAGAGGAGGTCATCAGGGTAACAGCGCGGCCAACAGCTTTAAGCGCTTGAACCCTCCCTTCTTCGACGGTAGTGAAGATGCTATCGCTGTAGATGCTTGGGTTCAGGACACAGAGGTGATTCTAGAAGCAGCCAGGACCCCAGAGAATGAGAAGGTAGCCGTGGTGCGCCTGCAGTTGTTAGATCTTGCCCGCAGCTGGTAGGCGGCTCAGGCCGTTGGATTAGCAGTACCCATTGCTTGGGCGGTGTTCAGGAAGAGATTTCAGACCAAGTATTTTGATGCTGTAGCTCGGTATGATCTACAGACGAGGTTCACCAATCTGAAGCAGATGGGCAGGACGGTCGATGGATATGCGGCCGAGTTTTCGAGACTTAGTCGGTTTGCTCCCACCTTGGTGGAAACCGAGTATGATAGAGCCCAGCGATTCCAGCAGGGGCTTCACCTAGAGATTCTATTGGCAGTCGAGCAGTTTGAGCATCAGACTTTTGATGCAGTCTTAAGAGCAGCTAGGAGGCATGAGTATACCTCCCAGAGGATTGTGGATAGGGCCGGAGGTCGGAAGAGATCCCACGGCCAGATGAATCAGTCTTCAGCCCCAGCCCCGGCAGCCAGGGCTTTGACTATTGGAGCTCCGAGGCGAGCGGCCTCAGTGACGTCGGTTCAGCATTCAGCCCTAACGTACCCTCAGCAGCAGAAGCAGAGGCAGTCTTCCGCAGTGGGATGTTCTCATTATGGAAAGCCAGGCCATGTAGTGGCAGAGTGCCGCAGGGTACAGGGATTGTGTCTGGCGTGTGGAGCAGCAGACCATAGGGTTGGATCATGCCCGAATAGGGGTGGTTCATCATCGTCCAACCTTTCTAGCTCTTCGGTGAGAGGACCAGCTCCGGTCCAGCAACAGCAGTATCCATTGCCGAGGCCCTTGCCGCCTCAGTCCCAGGTATTCCAGCAGCAGAACCCCTAGCAGCATACTCAGGCCCAAGCCTTGAGTCAGAATAGGCAGCGAGGATTTCAGCAGAGGGGACCAGCACCCCGAGGGCATGGTCAGGCTATGGTGATGACCGCAGAAGAAGGATTGGCACCAGGAGAGGTAGTGGCAGGTACTATTCTCATCAACTCCTTTCCAGCTTCAGCTTTATTTGATTCTGGTGCATCGCATTCTTTTATGTCTGCACGATTCACGACACGAATAGGATTGGAGCCCGAGTCATTATCAGTAAGGCTCAATATACTTACTGGTAACGGACTTGTGGGAGTTGATAGGGTGTTTTTCTCGTGTCGGATCGTAGTTAGCGGTAAGGAATTTTCTGCTAGATTGATAGAGTTTCCGATGGCCGATTATGATGTGGTCCTAGGGATGGATTGGTTAAGGAACCAGTATGCTAGAATAGACTGCCACATTGGCAGGGTTGTTTTTAGCATTCCAGGTGAGCCAGAATTTTCCTTCTCTCAAGGCGAGGTTGAGTCTTCTCCTCCGATATTGCGGATGGCAGTAGCAGCAGTTCAGTTGCCCAGGATAGTCGATGAGTTCCAAGATATTTTCCCAGAAGAGCTTCCAGGTATGCCACCAGAGCGGGAGATCGAGTTCACCATCGACTTGATTCCCGGAACAACCCCAGTGTCAGAGAGAGTCTACAGGATGGCGCCTTCAGAGTTGGAGATATTGTACAAGATGATTGAAGAACTTCGAACCAAGGGATTCATTCGTGCTAGTGGATCGCCTTGGGGATCCTCGATGCTTCTTGTGAAAAAGAAGGATGGTACGTCCAGGTTATGTGTTAATTGTCGTACCTTGAACTCAGTGACAATCAAGAACAGATTCCCTCTCCCGAGGATAGATGACTTGTTTGATCAGCTCAAAGGGGCAGCAGTATTCTCTAAGATCGACTTGCGCTCAGGATATCATCAGATCAGAGTCAGAGAGCAGGACTTTCCGAAGACAGCTTTTAGATCAAGGTATGGGCATTAGGAGTTCCTTGTTATGCTCTTTTGAGCAACCAATACGCCGGCTGTATTCATGGATCTCATGAATCGCATCTTCATGCCTTACTTGGATCAGTTCGTGATTGTGTTTTTGGATGACATCCTGGTCTATAGCAGGAGTGAAGTAGAGCATGCGAAGCATCTCCGTGTGGTTCTTCAGATTCTCAGGGAATACCAGTTGTATGCCAAGTTCAGTAAATGCGAGTTCTAGCTCGATCGCATTTCGTACTTGGGTCACATCATCACTCGAGGAGAAGTAGAAGTGGATCCCCAGAAGATCGTGGCCATTGAGTCATGGCCGGTACCCAGCACAGTTGCAGAAGTTCGCAGTTTTCTTGGATTGGCCAGCTACTACCGGCGATTTATTTCAGACTTTGCTCGGATTTTGGCACCATTGACCCAGTTGACCCGCAAAGAGGTGCAGTTTGCTTGGACAGCAGAGTGCCAGGATTCTTTTGAGAAGTTGAAGCGAGGCTTGATGACGGCTCCCATTCTTACGCTTCCAGATGGAACCGAAGGATTCTCAGTGTATTGTGATGCTTCGGGCAGAGGTTTAGGATGTGTTCTGATGCAGCATGGGAAGGTAATAGCTTATGCGTCACGACAACTTCGTGATCATGAGAGGAATTACCCAACCCATGACTTGGAGATGGCAGCAGTAGTGTTTGCACTTAAGTTGTGGAGGCACTACTTATACGGAGATAGGGTGGAGATTTTCACCGACCACAAGAGCCTGAAGTATATTTTTACCCAGAAGGATCTTAACATGCGTCAGAGGAGGTGGCTGGAGCTTCTTGTGGATTATGATGTCAACTTGCAGTATCATCCCGGGAAGGCCAATATCGTTGTAGATGCATTAAGCAGGAGAGCCGGAGTTTATTTCCTAACAGCGTAACCAGAGCTGTTAGCAGATCTTCAGAAGATGGGTATTGAAGTTGTTCTCCCTTCCAGTGTAACATTGATGGCCAGCATGCAAGTTCAGTCCACTATAGTCGAGAGGATCCGGATGGTACAGTCAGCAGATTCCAAGCTTCAGTGACTCAGAGCAGAGTGTGAGGCAGGCTGGCGACCCGAGTTATGCATTCATGAAGACGGTACACTTAAGCATGGTAAGCGTCTTTGTGTACCCAGTAGAGATATCAGACAGAAAATCATGGCAGAGGCTCACAGTTCTCAATATTCCATTCATCCAGGCGGTACGAAGATGTACCGTGATATCCGTCAGCATTTTTGGTGGAATGGCATGAAGAGGGAGATAGCCCGGTTTGTCTCTCGTTGTTTAGTCTGCCAACAAGTTAAGGCTGAACATCAGAGGCCTGCTGGACTTCTTCAACCTTTGCCGATTTCAGAATGGAAGTGGGAACATGTGACCATGGATTTTGTGACTGGATTACCTAGATCCCCAGCTGGTCGAGATGCTATTTGGGTTATAGTTGACAGGCTCACGAAGGTGGCTCATTTCCTCCCGTTCAGAGTCGGTCAGTCGACAGCTCAATTAGCAGAGATGTACCTCAGACAGATTGTCAGGTTGTACGGAGTGCTAGTCAGTATCACCTCGGACCGAGATTCAAGATTCACGTCGCACTTTTGGCGTAGCCTGTAGGAGAGTTTGGGAACTCGTCTCTAGTTCAGTTCAGCATATCACCCGCAGACAGATGGTCAGTCGGAACGCACAATCCAGACTCTTGAAGATATGTTGCGGTCCTGTACATTTGACTTCGATGGTTCGTGGGAAGATCACCTGCACCTGGTGGAGTTCTCGTAAAACAATAGCTTCTAAGCTAGTATCCAGATGGCACCGTTCGAGGCACTGTATGACAGGAAGTACCGATCCCCGTTAGCATGGGATGATGTTGGAGAGAGGCAGATGCTTGGCCCAGAAATGATTTCCAAGACGATTGAAGTGGTCAGAAGAGTCCGGGATCATCTTCGAGTTGCCCAGGATCGCCAGCGCCATTAGGCCGATTCTCATCGGCGCCCTCTCGAGTTTTCTGTCGACGATCATGTATTTCTGAGGATTTCGCCTAACCATGGCGTCATTCGTTTCGGTGTACGGAGAAAGCTTAGTCCTAGGTATATAGGGCCGTTCGATATTCTAGAGCGAGTAGGAGATGTGTCCTATCGTCTCGCTCTTCCGCCGTCGCTAAGCGAGGTGCATGACGTATTCCATGTATCCCAATTACGACGGTATATCCCGGACCTGAGCCACATCCTGGATCATTCAGAATTAGTTGTTGGTACCAACCTTTCGTATAAGGAGAGGCCCGTGTCTATATTGGACCGGAGAGAGAAGACACTCAAGAACAAGACTATCAAGTTAGTCCGAGTTGCTTGGGGTTATCACTATTTGGGTGAGTCAACGTGGGAGCGTGAGGATGATATCCGATCGCGATATCCCGACTTGTTTGACTCGAGAGGTATAATGTCTTCTTTATGCCTCATGCCTTCGATTCCTTGCTTGAATGAATGATTGCCTGCCTAGTTATAGCTTGCTTGTGATTAATATAGCTTGTCCTCGTCTCTCTAGCCTCTTAATTAAATTCTGAGGACGGAGTTCTTTTAAGGTGGGTAGAGTTGTAATGCCTGTGGTTCGTATTACGTATTTTTGGAATACGTGTACGTATTTTATCTTGTATTGCATAATTCCCTTGCTTAGCTTCCTTCATGGCTTGGTTTATTCTTGGGTTGGTTCGGCTTGGCTTGGTTTTGCCTTGGTTCATTATGAACCAAGGGTGAACCCCTACCTACCACCACCACTACCATTTATTAACCCCACTTCTTTCTCTCTCTCTTCATTACTCTTCTTCTTTCCTCCATTATTTCTTCACCTACCAGAGAGAGGGAGAGAGGGGTCTAGGCAAGTGCAACTTGCTTCATGAAGGAACTCCAATTTTATTGCTTCATTCTCTTCCTTGTAGCATTTTAACTTACTTTAGTTCTTGGCATTTTTACTTTCCATGGCTAGATTCTTGTAGATCTAAGTTTACTTTATTTTCAGAATTCTTGGGTTTTGATCTACTTAATCTTATTATTTCTGAGTTTTTATGGTTCTATGTTGTAGAGAATTTCGTTCTGCCCCATTTTGACCTATGGAAGTTCGAATTTGGACTCCGGATGAAGGTTCTATGCAGCTTGGTGGCCATGGCTTCTTGGTGTACTTTTTTTTGGAAATTTGGAGAAGAAGCACAGTCCCGAGCCGCATGGCAGCACTTGATCGCATGACAAGTTCATACGGCAAGTATTCCTTCCAGCTGCATGTAGTCCTTCTTACTTAAACCACATGACTGAGCTTCCCAGTCCAGCCACATGAGAAGTTAATTCCCAGCCGCATAAAACTCCTTATCCCCTGGCCGCATGGGACTCGACTCGGTTCAGCCACATAGCCCTTTGCTCGGCGGGCCGCATGAACCCGAGTCCGTTCCAGCCGTATGAGAGCCCTTCCTCCGTGAGCCGTATGGCGTTGTTCCCCTTGTAACCGCATAGCGCCAATCTTTCTAGCCGCATGGAATGTTCTGGCTGAGCCGCATAAGCCCCTCCCTTACCGCTGGCCGCATATGACTGATACCTTTCAACCGCATAAGCCTTTCCATTTTAGCCACATGCGCCTGACCCTATTCAGCCGCATGGACTGTTCTCTTCCCAGCCGCATGAGATCATTCCTGGCCGCATATGCCCGAGCCGCATGGCTCTCCTATAGCTCTGTGTACTGTTGTTTTATTATTATTTTGCCCATGCCATGTAACTCTCAGTATAACTTGAGTTCCTATGGCGTGCTCCTTTACCTTTATTGTATATTTTTACGCCCATTTTATATCCTTACGCCTTTTGTCCTAAACTTGATAAATCACGATTTGATTAACATGATTGAAATGACAATTGTACATGACATGGTGTGACAAGTAAACATGGCATGACCTGATAGTGGCCCGTCGTGGCGCACTCTTAACCAGTACACTTGACCTGATAACCTGACTTGATATATCTTGATAAGCTGTTGCGACGGCTACATGACATGACATGACCAGTATAATTAATCGGATACCATGGGCGATTGTGCTTGTACAAATAATCCAGTCCTGTCTTGCATCATGTCTAGGAGAGGACTCCTGAGTACCACGGTCAGGAGTACCTACTGAAATGGACTAAGGCTAATAACTAGATTAATACATTAGTTATAAAGAGATCTCCCAGCTACAGGCAATCCCGTTACCTGGGCGCGCCTGGGATCTGTAGCCTGCCGTCGAGTATGGCACATTTCCAGCACACTGTCATGTGTTGCACCCTTCAAGCTACCTAAGGGTACATGCGTTTCCTGGACGATGTACCCACCTGAATTCAACCCCTAATTTTTGACCTGGGTAACCTGGATGGTCTGCAGGGCTTGTGGCTGTGGAATAATCTCACTGCATCTTGCTAGTAACTAGGCCTGTGATAACCCTAATTAGTTAAAGTATCAAGCCGTACTGATTGCTTGGCCGTGATTGTTGAATGGGGAATAATTAGTCTAGTCTTGAATTGATCCTATATAAGATTATTACATGTTTTGATTTTCTTATATTATCTTGCTGATAAATGGGAGAAACCAAGTTCGGTTCAGACGAAGGGTTACAATCCCGGTCCTTGTTTGGTTTAAGGATTGTAACCTGGTTATCTTAATGGTCCCATGGTTATCTTACCGTATATCCTCGTGATGTTATATTTCTCCAGTTTTACTATATTATTATTATCTTCTGTGCTAATTGCTGGTTTTAGTTCCTAAGTGAAGCCTCCTTGTGGCACTTGCTCTTTCTGGGATCTGACCCAGCTGGTTTTGTATGGCCAGATTTTGGAGTAGTTCCAGAGGATCTACCAACTTTCCAGCCCGATGGTGGCGACTAGACGTAACCAGGGCAACGAGTGAGTTTATTTTTGATCTTCCACTTTATTGTAAAAATATTCTTTTGAGGCGTTTTGCCGACGAGCACCTGTTTAGCTCGATTGTACTTACTTACTGTCTGCCTACGGGCTGTAACATGATTGACAGATCCTAGGGTTGATCATGTATGACTAAAACTCTTGCTAGTCCTAACATTTTGTAATGACTAGCTTCATGATCAGCTGAATATGTAATGTTTGGGATGCCTTACTATTGTATATTTGGTGATCTTACATCTTGTAACATTTACTTACTTGCTTGTGATTGAGGTACTAGGCTTGTTCATGACCTTAAGAGACTGTTGGCTTGTAGTTAAACCTTCATGTATCTAGACATCCGTGACCGTATAGCGAGATGGAATCCATCTCATATACGTAGCTGGCTATGTCTGCCCCCGCTCTCCAGTATTCTGGTTCTGGGGCGTGACAGATGTGAAACTAAATAAGTCCTTATAACTTAACAAATTAAATAAATAAAAAAATTTCTATTTAATTACATTACAATTATGATTATACCAAGCCAAAATGAGGCCTAGCATTTTTTTTTGAAAAAGTAGCATTTATTGAATATCCAATTTAATCAACATGAATAGGAAAAGGGAATTGTGGGATGTCTACAGCAAGCTGCTGGAGAATACACTCCGGGGGGGGGTAAGAAAAGAAGTAGAAAGTTTACAATGTAGAGCATATCTTACAAGATTGTGCGCTACTTGATTTCCTGATCTTCGAACGGACATAAATTTGGTGCACATAGAAGCTGGGATATATCCTTCTTGATAGACTGGACGAGGTCGAGCATTCCCCAAGGGATGAGGTTTGGCTCGCCTTGAACAATCCTTTGTGCCGTGATGCTGTCACCTTCGATAATCACCTCTATGTTAGGGAAGAGCAAAGACAATTGATAGCCTAACTTAATGGCATAGATCTCGGCCAGAAGACTACAGTCAGCAAATGGGATTGGCGAAATGTAAGAAGATTCAGCACCAAGGAAGCTGCCAGACGAATCTCTTACAACTGCGGATGCTGCAATCGTCGACGATTCAGTGGCCCCATCAACATTGATTTTGATGGACCTCTCCACCGGCGGGCTCCAACTGTAGGGGATGGTCGGGTTATCTGGAGGATCCAGTATTGGCTCTATGGTTGCTCGATGACCCTTATCATATTTGTCATAGATGATATTGGCTAGAAGGATGATGCGGGGGATGGAAGGGGCAATATGGCGGAAGATACAATCAGCTCTAGCTTTCCATATTGTCCAGAGAAGGGAAGCACCAAGCTGGAAGGTCTCTTGAGCATTAACGTCTTGCAACCAAAGGTGTAGCAGCTCATGTATATCAAAATGGTTCTTCACCCGGAGTTCGATAGGACTAGCAAACCAGACCGCGCACGTTGTTTGAGAGTGAAGGAAAAGATGGTTAGCATCCTCCTCGTGAAGAAGGCAGAAGGGGCACAGCGGGTTGGTGAGTGGTAGACGATGATGTATTGCTGAAAGAAGGGGGAGGGCGCCATTCAGGAGTCTCCAAATGAAGACCTGGATGCGCGGGGATATGGTCTTCATTTTTCAGAGGTACTTCCAAGACAGGTTGTCACTTCTTGTTCCCAGAATACGTATTTTTAATACATGTACTGCTTTAATATATTTATCATGTATTGCTCTGTAGTTAAACCCCTTTAATTTCATGTGAATTAATTTTCTGTAATTTTATTTCTGTATTTTATTTCCTGCTTTTATACTCTGCTTTAGCAATACTTTGGGTTCGGCTTGGATTGGTTTAGTATGTTGGTTCATCATGAACCGAAACAAACCCCCACCTACCACCACCCCTTCCATTTAAAGCCATCCCCTTTCTCTCTCTTCATTACTTCACCATTAATCTTCTTCTTCCTCATAACTCCTCCCCCACCTACCAGCCACCAAGGCAAGTGCCAAACTTGCTTCTTGATGGATCACCGTTATTCTTGTTCCATCATCTTTCTTACTTGATTTTGAGTCTCTTTAGTACTTAGCATTTTCAATTTTCATGGTTCATTTCTTGTAGATCTAAGTTTAATATATTTTCGGATTTCTTAGGTTTTGATCAAGTAAACTTTGTTATCTTTAAGTTTGGATGGTTCCATGTTGTAGAAAATTTCGTTCTACCCCATTTTGACCTATGGAAGTTCAGATTTGGGCTTGGAATGAAGGATTTAGAGAGCTTGGAAGCAATGGTTTCCATGGTTCTGTCCATAGAAATTCGGAGAAGAAGAACAGACTCTGGCCGCAGGGTAGTGCTTGACCGCATGAGTCTTTATACGGCAAGTCATCCTGGCCGCATGACGATGCTTGACCGCATGAGTTTTCATGCGGCAAGTCTTCTCGAGCCGCATGAAGTGTTGGCCGCATGAAGTGTTGGTCGCATGGAGTCCTGGCCACGTGGCATTTATTATTCTGGCTGTATAAGGACCCGAGTCCTATCTGGCCGCATAAGTCATCCTAGCCGCATGAGCTTAGATAGCCGTATGAGCTTAGATAGCCGTATGAGTTTTTGTCAGCCGCATATGCACTCAGTCCTTCAGCCGCATGGCGCTGTCACTTCTCAGCCGCATGAGCCGCGTGTCTTTCCAGCCGCATGAACACCCATCAAATTTTTAGCCGCATAGCGCTGATCATTTCCAGCCGCATGAACGCCTATCGAATTTCCAGCCGTATGGCGCTGATCATTTCCAGCCGCATGGAGCTGATCATTTTTCAGCCGCATGGCGCATGAGACTTCTTAGCCGCATATAGGCTTGCACCTATTTGGCCGCATGGGACTATTTTGGTTTCGGTCGTATGGAATCACCCTTGCCTAGCCGTATGCAACCCATTCATTTCCCAGCCGCATGAAAGCTAGCCATAAAGTTTTGGCTGATTCTTGTTTCAAATTGACATTGATTGAGATTGAGTGACATTTATCGCCATTTATTGATTGATTTGGCATTTGTTAACATTAATTATTGTCTTGGCATTAATAAACAAGGATTGATATCTTAATTTAAATAATTGATAATGTGTTCCTAGTTGGAACTAAGAGACTGGCTAGTCGTCTTAATGAATTGAATGAATGAGACACGTTCATATATTATGAACTATTGTAAACGACTGGCTGATCCCAAACATTGGCATACAGGCACATGCAGGCTTCAAATTATTTATTTATTTATTTATTTATTTTCTACAAAAAGCAGCATGTGTACTTTATGGTAAATGCATGATTATTCCGTGGTTAATTTTTGATTGTTGCATTACGCTATGTAAGACCTACAACCTAACCGCACGGGTATCGTTGTAGAGTTGTGCATATCGTACCTCGTACGAAAGTACTCATTTGAATGACCATGACCCACGGCATGGGATTTCACTCAACGTAGAGACTATTAAGTTAAATAAAATAATGATTGCATGGAGAGAATGGATTTCCGAGTTCTTACATGGCAGCCCTCTTGGGACTAGTAGTGCCCGACAGGCCGGTTGGTCCCCACAGATACTGCAAATCTGCCACACGGGCAGGGAGCGGTATCTGGTTATATTATCTTTTGTATATTATATATTGTTGACGGGCGTCCCGCTGGGACTCGTCTAATTCATGATTGGCGCAATTGATTGACTGGGTAAACTAGCCTTGCTTGCACATAGTAAGAACTGAGGAATCCCTATTGCATAATTCCAGGATAACTTGGAACTCACTGTAGCAAGCCGTAGTTGTTGCATGGCCGTTTAAATTGATTTGTTTGTGTACTATACCCACTCTATTACCTAACTGAGATGATCAGAATGTCAGGACATGACGGGCCAACTTCTATCATTGTTTGGTTAGGAGGTTGGTTCGAAGTGTCGTGATGTTATGTGAATCCTAGTAGATAGCAGAGATCTATTTATTATGTTTCCTATTACTGGTTTTACTCCTCATATCGTGCTTCCTTGCGGTACTTGCTATTAGAGGTCTAACCTCTCTGGTTTTGCATGGCCAGATTTAGAGCCAGTCCCCGAGGATCCAGCTTACTTCTACCTCCAAGATGGTCAATACTAGAGGGATGATCGCAGGAGGGCTCGAGTGGGTTTCTTACTTCCCCGCTCATTTTGTTAAATACTTTATACTTTGCCGTTTGGCACCGACATGTTAGTCGGATTGTCTTGTACCTACTTTTGCATAATTGTAACTAAGTCATGCTGTAGCTGATAACAATTGTGTATACTCACTACATCATCTGGCTGTATTTTGTAAAGCCAGATATCAAGAACATTTTGACTGAGCGTTTGGGACGCCTTACTGCTTTATCTTACATGTTCTCTATTTCTGTTTCTTGTTTGAATGATTGAGATAATAGATAGGAAGTGACCATAGGGAGACTTTCATGTAGTATGTACCCCCTTGTCTTGTAGACAGTATTGATCGTATTATACGGTATTCATCTACCTGTAATACGTAGCTGGCTGAGTCATTCCCCCGCTCTCCAGTATTCTGGTTCTGGGGCGTGACAAGGTTTTAGTGGTGGCCCATGCAGGTCTGATTTCAGACTTGTGGGGTGTTTTAACAGGATGTCTCAATCACACATGTTCCCCCTTGATCTCATAATTCGTTGATTCTCAACTCCAGCTCGACATTCAAGTATCCTTTGACTTCATTGATCCTCCAAGTCCGGTCGTTTGATTGTTCTCTTGTCCCTTTTCTTAGGGGCACCTCGTCTGCACCTGTCAGAGCTGGACAGCAACAACATGGACAACATGACCAGGTTGGTCAGCAACAAGGGCCAGTACTACCTCAAGAGACTATCCAGGAAGAAGTGATAGTGGAAGCAGCAGCTGGATCGCAGTATCCAGAGGTTCCACCACCACCAACAGTTCCACCTACCCCTGCGGAAACGGACACACCGGCCCTTCTGGAGATCATAAAAGGGATGATGGCTGCTCAACAACATCAGATGTTAGCCCAGCAGCGCATGCACGCTCAGTTGCAAGAGCAGAATGTACTACTCAACCAAGGGTTGCAGACGACATTGGATAGAGGGGCAAGGCCAGATTCAGGAGAGTCAACCAGATTTTGCAAGTACAACCCCCGCCGTTTCGAGGGCACGGAGGATGCTATTTCAGCAGATGCATGGCTTAAGGATATTGAGGCTATTCTGACAGCGGCTAAGGTGCCGGCAGAAGAACGTGTGGATCAGGTAAAGTTGCTACTTCAAGATCTCGCACGTGATTGGTGGGAATCAGAGGAGGTGGGTATTAGACGTCCCGTTGTTTGGGACGATTTCACAGCAAGATTCAAGACGAAGTATTATGGAATTGTGGCGCAGTTCGAGCTACAGCAGAAGTTTATCAACCTCAAGCAGGCCGGCAAGACGGTAGATGCTTATGCAGCGAAGTTCTACAGATTGAGTAGGTTTGCCCCAGAGATGGTAGCAACGGAGCGCCAGAGGGCCATGAGATTCCAGCAAGGGTTTCATCTTGAGCTCTTGTAATTGATAGAGGGGCACAACTACCAGACTTTTGATGGAGTGTTGACGGCAACTCGAAGGCATGAGATCACCATTCAGAGGATCACGGCAAGGACTGGGGGTCAGAAGAGATCTCACGGTCAGATTAAAGGAGGAAGGGGAGCAGCGCCCCGAACAACAGCACCATCCCCTGGCATTATTATCCACGATATGGCGATACGAGGGCCAGCACCACCACCCAGGCAGCAGCAGCAGCAACCAAGGAAGAACCAGCAACCCCCAGCGGACTGCACTTATTGTGGGAAGATAGGGCACACTAGAGATGTGTGTCGGGCATTGAACGGACTGTGTTTGATATGTAGAAATCCAGATCATCGGGTTACCACATGTCCCATGAATTCGAGGTCAGGAGGACCAGTGCAGCAGTTTCCTGCTCTGCCAGCACCAGGGGCAGGACAATATCGAGGACCAGCAGTGGCAGTGAGACCATTGGCCCAGCGTCCGTTAATGCCGCAGGCTCAGATGTTTCGGTAGCAGGGACCGCCGATGCAGCAACACCAGCATAGACCACCCCAGCATCATCAAGGAAGAGGCCAGCAGCAGCTCCAGGCTAGGCCGCAGCATGGAAACCAGCAAGGAGGTCGAGGGCAGGCATTCACACTATCCTTGGAGGAGGCATTAGCATCGGGAGATATTGTGGCAGGTAACATTCTCGTCGCCTCATATCCCGCAGTAGCATTGTTTGATTCGGGAGCATCACATTCATTTATATCTGCACAATTTGCGACACGGCTAGGAATGGAGTTCGAGGCATTGCCAGGGAGGTTGAATATACTCACTGGTAATGGGCTCGTAGGAGTTAGTAGAGTTATTCTAGCATGTAGCGTTGTAGTTTGCGGGCATTCCTTACCCGCCCAGTTGATAGAATTTTCTGTTGGAAATTTCGACGTTATCTTAGGCATGGACTGGCTGAAAGACAGTTATGCGACAATAGATTTTCGTAGTGGGAGTGTATCTTTTGATATTCCAGGCATGGAGAGATTCACCTTAGTCAGATCAGAGGCAACTCAGCAAGAGCAGGGAGTAATAACGGCAATGGAAGAAGTTCAGGTTCCGAAGGTAGTTGAAGAGTTTCTAAACGTATTTCCCGAAGAACTTTCAGGTCTACCACCGGTTAGAGATATTGAGTTCAGTATAGAATTGGCACCTGGAACTAAACCGATATCAGATCGGGTTTACAGAATGGCGGATTCGGAGCAGGCCAAGGTATATCAGCATATAGAGGAACTGAAGGAGAAGAAATTTATCCAAGCTAGCATATCGCCATAGGCAGCACCAGTGGTACTTGTAGGGAAGAAGGATGGATCATCCAGATTGTGCATCGATTACAGGAAGCTTAACGCGGCAACAGTAAAGAACAAGTACCCATTACCAAGGATCGATGACTTAT
Organism: Iris pallida; assembly: GCA_029216955.1. Classification (NCBI taxonomy): domain Eukaryota; kingdom Viridiplantae; phylum Streptophyta; class Magnoliopsida; order Asparagales; family Iridaceae; genus Iris; species Iris pallida. The sequence goes on along the minus strand of JANAVB010042015.1, from coordinate 5,592,345 downwards.
TTGATCAGTTGAGCAGAGCTAGAGTTTTCTTCAAGATAGATCATCCAAGAAGGTAGAAGCAGTAGAGAGTTGGCAGTACCCAAGACCGTAGCTGATGTGCAGAGTTTCTTGGGATTGGCAGGATATTACAGGAGATTCGTATCAGATTTTGCAAGACTTTCAGCACCCATGACCCACTTGACACGGAAGGATGTGCCATTTGTCTGGTCGGCAGAATGTCAGACATCATTTGAGACCTTGAAGCAGAAGTTGATATCAGCACCTATTCTTACATTGCCAGTTGGACCCGGAGGTTTTACCGTATATTGTGATGCGTCATGTAAAGGACTTGGATGTGTCCTCATGCAGCATGGAAAGGTGATAGCATATGCATCTAGACAGCTTCGGGACCACGAGAAGAATTACCCAACTCATGATTTGGAGTTGGCAGCAGTAGTATTTGCTTTGAAGCTATGGAGACATTACTTATATGGTGATCGAGTGGACATGTATATAGACCATAAAAGTCTGAAGTACATCTTTACTCAGAAGGAGCTGAAAATGAGGCAGAGAAGATGGTTAGAGCTGATCAAGGATTATGACGTGGAGCTTCAGTATCATCCAGGCAAGGCTAATGTGGTAGCAGACGCTCTCAGCAGAAGAGACGGCGCATTTATGTTGACAACACAGAAGCACATCTTAGAAGACCTTCAGGAGATGGGTATCGAAGTTATACTTCCTAGTGATGTAGGAGTTCTAACAAGTCTGCAAGTTCAATCTGACTTGGTAGACAGGATCAAGGCAGCTCAGGCGCAGGACCCAAGGATTCAGAAGCTTAGGGCAGAATGTGAGTCAGGACTCAGAAAGGAGATGCAAATTCATGAAGACGGTACCCTTAGGTTTGGATCGCGTCTATGTGTACCTAGTAGAGATATCAGGCAGGAAGTTATAGCAGAGGCTCACAGTTTACAGTATTCTATACATCCTGGAGGGACCAAGATGTACCAAGATATCAAGCAGTACTTCTGGTGGAACGGGATGAAGAGGAAGATAGATAGATTCGTTTCCCGTTGCTTGGTATGTCAGCAAGTGAAGGTAGAACAGCAGAGGCCAGCTGGATTATTACAGCCACTTCCTATTCCGGAATGGAAGTGGGAGCACATCACAATGGACTTTGTGACCGGTTTACCGAGGTCACCAAGTGGTAAGGATGCTATTTGGGTGATAGTGGACCGGCTTACAAAGGTAGCGCACTTTCTTCCTTTCAGAGTAGGGCAACCTACAGAAAAGTTGGCAGAGTTGTATATACAACAGATAGTCAGGCAACATGGAGTCCCTGTCAGTATTGTATCAGACAGAGATACCCGTTTCACATCGCATTTCTGGAAGAGCTTACATTATAGTCTGGGCACCAAGTTAAGATTTAGCACGGCTTACCATCCACAGACGGACGGGCAATCAGAAAGGACAATTCAGACTTTGGAGGATATGTTACGAGCTTGCACCCTAGATTTTGGAGGGTCTTGGGAGAGTGTCACGCCCCGCTCCCGTAGGAGCGATCGTCCTCGCTAAGGCTTGATGCCGCACGGGCCTAGGTTGCGCCCGTGCAAGGCCAAGTCCAGAAACGACCGATTCGAGCTAGGCCACAGAGTCGCACAGAGTGTCCCCATTGCAGCGGAAAGTAATAAACATAAGTAGAAGCGAATTCGAACTCTTTATTAATATTCAAGAAGGTTACAAGCGGCGCTAGGCCGATATTATAAATCGCTCGAGCTCTCTCTCTGAAACATAAAAAGGCGTGCCAAGTGGCTTACAAGATAGAATGATACATGGTGATGTTCCGATACATTATGTCCTGTATAGGGTGCTTCAGCTTCTGCAACGTCCCAAGGCCCCGGAGTTGGCTCCGCGCCTTAACACGTTCGATGGAAGCTCCGCACCAGCCGGTGTCTCCTGCTTCCTGCAAGCAGACTGTGGGGTTATCAGTACATTGTTATGCACTGGTGGAGAGGCTAGCTCGCCCACAATGCTATCATTACCAAACACGTTGCATTTACTTTTGTGCACCGTCTATCGTTCATTGTCTTTCTAATCTTGCCTTAGGATCAGTTTCATGGCATATATCGTAACCCATATCGTGTTGCCTAATTCAAGTGTCTGCATTAAAATACATGCACGACTTACCCATACTTACCGTCCGGCCTTCCCTGTCCAAGTAAACCAAGTTAGTCAACAATTAACATGAAGTAACTTGACGTGATTCATGTAAACATTCAATGTTACGGGCGTATCTATGTCTCAGGTTCTAGCACGTCGTGGGCATGTTCTAGTGTTACGTTTCGAGCATGTTCAGGAGGCACATTTCAAGCATATTCGGGGTGGTATATTTCAAGCATGTTCAGGCATGTTACATTTCGAGCATGTTCATGTTCAGGATGTTACTTTGCAAGCATGTTCAGGATGTTACGTTGCAAGCGTGTTCAAGAGTGTTATATTTCGGGCATGTTCATGGACAGGATGTTATTTTTCAATCACGTTCAGGAGGCACTTGTTCATTTAACTTAGACTACTTTGATTTCAATACAAGGACTTGCACGTGGATTGCCACCAGCATAGTCCACTTAATCTACATGCATGGGTCGCTGGCTGTACAAGCCATTTTGGACATTCCCCTTGGTAATTCTCAACTTAGCATAGGGTGATGGCTGGTACACCCCGTTAAGTCTCTTGAATATACCCTGCACTTACGTCCCCTAGTGCCCAAGCCCGCACCCAGGCAGACCGTAAGCCCCGTATTGATTCCGCCTAGGCCGTCCACGATTACCCTCCATCGATCGTGCCGCGGAATCCTCCCTCATGACGGCCACGGTATTCCCCCCCATCGCCCGTGCCGTTTGTCCACGACCATTTCGTATTTTACTTGTCATTTAACATAACGGCTGTCTCCGAGCCGTAGGCTAACCCTTAGCCATAATGCGTTATCGACCAGGTTGGCGTCCGTGCAGCGCGGGTAGCGAGCCCCGTTGCACGTGCCCGTCACACCTGTCGCTAACGTCTTTCATGTCTTATCTTTCATGTATTCTTTCTTTCATTTCTTTCTTTCACTTGTACGTTCGTTCATTCATTCGTTGATTCATTCATTCACGTATTACGCAACTCCCAGTGCGGGAGTCGCCTTGGCGACCCATCGGTCCCATAGCCTTTCAATGTTGCTAAACCCTACTCGGAGCGACTATATTGATAGCCTTCCCGTTCATTATTGTAAACCATTCATTATTTCTTTGTTGGACGCATAAGGAGCATAAACGTAGGCTTGTGCCGTAGCACGAGCATGGAGCGCGGGCGTGAGTTCATGTACTTTTCCATGTTCCTTTCCATATTCTATACAAGCATACAAGTTGGGATTATTCCCTTAGCTAGGTGCGTTAAGTCATTTATTAGCATGCAAGAGGTTATCGCCTAGCGATTCTCGTGATAGTGTCCATATTGTTATGTGTCTAGGCTAAGCACAGACGGGTTCATCGGAGCCACCCACCTTAGCGATGTTCGCATCGGCCAAGCGATACTCCGAGCGCACCTTTGAAAGTCTAAGTCTGGATTCATCTTGACAGGCCAATGCAAGCATTGCATCGATTCTACATCTGGTCGAGGCCAACTCTTCGGGTCGACGGCTCGTTCGAGTCGTTGCACTTGCCGTTTGAATCGACGTTCCGCTAGAGCGGAGCGGGTCGTTACATAATACATCACTCAAAATAAGTCTCGTCCTCGAGACTTCTTAAGTGCAGGTCATCCTATCATTCCTTAACTCATGTCGTCGTGTTTCCTAGACAATTTCATCGAACGGCTCTATCGTTCGATGGCATCGAACCATACTTTGATATCTTTCTAAGTTCCGTGTCGCACGCGTTTGTCGATTTTTTATTGAATAGCCTTTCATTCATTTTAGAGTTGATTGTACTTATTCAATTCGAGTGTTTCTTCGTCTTGGTTGCTATTTCTCCGTGTCATGGGACGAAAATGGTTTCACGAGGCACGTTGTAATTCGTCAAATACGAGGGTCGTAGGCTGAGGCAAACTCACTTTTATTTATCTCGGTCATCGAGATGACCCGACTCGCTTCTCAAGCGTTCGTGTCCACGAAATCAGTATGATTTCTGTATAGCGGGGTCGACCAAGTCTATGAAATTTTCGTCCGATTCAAGACTAAGTATTGCACTATCCTCGAGTATATCTTCCTATCAATGGTCCAATTCGTTATACCAACTTTTATTTGCACAATATCGATTCCATATCATTCACTTGTTTAGGGCCAATCTCGTTGTCGTTCACGCACACTCCGCTTACACGTTTTCTTTGATTCCGAGCCACGCTCGTACTAGTATCGATCCTTTACTTAACGTAATTTCAAGATCTTCGACACTCTCCCATTCCTCAAGTCTTGCTTGAACTCAATGTATCACTTGGCTGGATCGTGCACGCATTCCAAGCGTCCCCAAAATACATGCATTCAGCCAAGCCGCATAATCTAGAAATTTGTCATTCTCACTCGAGTCGCATCGTGCACATACTCAAGCGTCCCTGAATATATGTATGTCAGCCAAATCTCGTGAGGGGTATTCCTATATTCGTGATTCACACTACCCATCCATGCCAATCCCCAAGATCAATCCTTCGATTGATAACTCATGAAACAGGGCGTCTCGCCTACCTGCTAGGCCATCTTTTCGAGGCTAAGTCAATGTCAGGATTGGAATCATAGTTCCCCAACAATAATGCCAACACTGACCCCAATCCTAGGGTCAAACCAAAGTCGATAGTACAGAATTTTCTACCCAAGCTCGCGTCACTCAGATTTCTAAACATCGAGCACGATTACCTATTCGCATCAACGCATTCGTTGTGCGTATTCGAATCCATTCAAATCACCAATTCTAACCAATTCATGTATTCGATCACGAGGTCATCTAGCTCGACAATACGTTGTGCCCCAATCTCACGCGAGTCCGATTATCCACGGTGGTTCATGAATCACCATGCAACGTACCCGCGGAATAATCATTCTCATCGGAGCGTAACTCTTGTTTGAGTTTAGACTAACTCATTTTCGATACGCAGATTGGACCTACTCAATCCTCAAATTCGATTCTTCAAGTACACAAATCCATTCTCGAGTCACCTTCGCGTCAAACCACAAATCGAAGCACACAAATTGTCACGCCAAGCTAGGTCAATCACCCCCGCTGTATGAATCACCATACCAGCGCTCACGCGGAGTGATCGCCCTATTCGGCGCGACGCAAGTGCGAGGCTGAAGTTGCGCTCGCATAAGACAAGCATGTCGACGTTGGGGTTATCGTCGAAGTAAATCCAAGTATTTTTATTTTCATTCGAGCCAAGATCGATAGTCCATTCGTCATTTCGTTCAACTAGAAAATCCACGAGCCACGTCTATATTTTCCTCGACACGTTTCAACATCCCAAGTATAGCTTCCAACGGAACAATGACATTTGTACGATCGTTATTTGCCGAGTCAGAGTACCCCCGAGTTATCGTATATCGATCTTTGATATGCCTCAATACCATCGACGATATGCGTAACCTGACGATCTTCCTTTGTAACAGATTTCGAGTCGTGCGTTGATGCTGTTGTCCGAGTTGGATAATCCACCATTTCTTCGATATTCAAGATCAAGTTCGATCGCTATTCCTCAAGCTCGTTTCAAGATCGTTGTTCAAAACTTAAGTCACATTTTATTTGAATCAATCCCAAATCGTACGCGCGATCCTCTAAGTTTCCTCGATCAAGACCATTCACTTTCATTCATCGTTCCGAATTATTTTCTAACATGCGTTGCCTATTCACATACACCACTCGAATTCAAGCCATATAATCTAGTCCTCAATCATGTTCGCGTCATGCGCTAAGACATCCTTCAGATTCGTTCGACAAATCTCTAGCGTAATCGCTCACGTCGCCTCGACGTACTAAGTCGTTCAGGCTAATCCTCAAAATCCAAGCCAATCTTTCGTGCACGCCTAAGCGTTAACTCGATAGCGTTCCTATCGATAGACACTCAAAGTGTATTTTCGCTCTCGATCGAGCGATACTTGATATCGCTCGCAACCCGATTGCACCCAAAAATCGAGGTGCGCGTCACGCGGACTAAGTTGTGCCGCATAACCATCTCGTGCGGACTATATTTGAGTTTACACGCTCATTTGCTAGGTCGACGCAAGACTAGTCAGGCACGCACGCGACATGTTAACTTAGCATATGTTCTCTATCGAGTCAAGTTTAACATCGTTCGACATTGTTAGCATAAAGTTATTCAAGCGAGCCTTGTGTTTGCTAACTTCTAGCATTTTAGTTTTCCTTCGACTCAAGTCTGTCGTGGTTTGGCACAAAGGCCTTCGCCTATCGATCCCGTTCAATCGAGTACTTGTACGAGCTTTTGAAAGTATTAGACTTATTGTATGGAACATCCTAAGGCACATGAGAGAGAGCGTATACTTCTTTATTTCTAACGAGCTTTCAAGACTGAGAATTCGATGTGAAGTCCAAGGACGTAAAGCCGTGCTCTGATACCAATATGTCACGCCCCGCTCCCGTAGGAGCGATCGTCCTCGCTAAGGCGTGATGCCGAACGGGCCTAGGTTGCGCCCGTGCAAGGCCAAGTCCAGAAACGGCCGATTCGAGCTAGGCCACAGAGTCGCACAGAGTGTCCCCATTGCAGCGGAAAGTAATAAACACAAGTAGAAGCGAATTCGAACTCTTTATTAATATTCAAGAAGGTTACAAGCGGTGCTAGGCCGATATTACAAATCGCTCGAGCTCTCTCTCTCTCTGAAACATAAAAAGGCGTGCCAAGTGGCTTACAAGATAGAATGATACATGGCGATGTTCCGATACATTATGTCCTGTATAGGGTGCTTCAGCTTCTGCAATGTCCCAAGGCCCCGGAGTTGGCTCCGCGCCTTAACACGTTCGATGGAAGCTCCGCACCAGCCGGCGTCTCCTGCTTCCTGCAAGCAGACTGTGGGGTTATCAGTACATTGTTATGCACTGGTGGGGAGGCTAGCTCGCCCACAATGCTATCATTACCAAACACTTTGTATTTACTTTTGTGTACCGTCTATCGTTCATTGTCTTTCTAATCTTGCCTTAGGATCAGTTTCATGGCATATATCGTAACCCATATCGTGTTGCCTAATTCAAGTGTCTGCATTAAAATACATGCACGACTTACCCATACTTACCGTCCGGCCTTCCCTGTCCAAGTAAACCAAGTTAGTCAACAATTAACATGAAGTAACTTGACGTGATTCATGTAAACATTCAATGTTACGGGCGTATCTATGTCTCGGGTTCTAGCACGTCATGGGCATGTTCTAGTGTTACGTTTCGAGCATGTTCAGGAGGCACATTTCAAGCATGTTCGGGGTGGTATATGTCACGTCCCGACCCGGGAAATCGCTCGTCCTCGCTAGATTTAACCCGAATCATCGTCCTCGCTGGGGCGTGATGCCGCACGAGCCTGGATTTGCGCTCGTGCAAGGCAAGATAATAGGTTCACGTAGAACTATCTCAAATCGATAACATAAGCAGCGGAAGAAAACAAAAAATAACATAAAAATCTCTTTTTATTAATATAGAACTGAAGGTTACAAAGGCTCTGAATAGCCCAACATAAAATGCCAATTGGCTACAACACTCATGATCTCTCTAGCTCACAAAGGATTACATTGCTCCATACATTATGCCTCTTTATAGCCACCAAGTAGTCTTCGGCCGAACATCTCCATGTCGCAAGTCCGAACGCATATGCGGAAGCTCCTCTTGAACGCCAAGGACTCTACGCCTCGGCACGTCCAAGCCAAGCTCCGCCCCGAGCTGATCATAACCTGAACCTGCACATAAACTAGTGGGGGTTTAGTGCTTTCGTCCTCGCTTCACACTGATCAAGACCCGCTCGCACCCAAACCAAACACTTATTCATTTAGTGAGCATTTTACATAATATACTATTTGGGAAAATATGCTCACTAAATGAATAAGTGTTTGGTTTGGGTGCGAGCGGGTCTTGATCAGTGCGAAGCGAGGACGAAAGCACTAAACCCCCACTAGTTTATGTGCAGGTTCAGGTTATGATCAGCTCGGGGCGGAGCTTGGCTTGGACGTGCCGAGGCGTAGAGTCCTTGGCGTTCAAGAGGAGCTTCCGCATATGCGTTCGGACTTGCGACATGGAGATGTTCGGCCGAAGACTACTTGGTGGCTATAAAGAGGCATAATGTATGGAGCAATGTAATCCTTTGTGAGCTAGAGAGATCATGAGTGTTGTAGCCAATTGGCATTTTATGTTGGGCTATTCAGAGCCTTTGTAACCTTCAGTTCAATATTAATAAAAAGAGATTCTTATGTTATTCTTTGTTTTCTTCCGCTGCTTATGTTATCGATTTGAGATAGTTCTACGTGAACCTGTTATCTTGCCTTGCACGAGCGCAAATCCAGGCTCGTGCGGCATCACGCCCCAGCGAGCACGATGATTCGGGTTAAATCTAGCGAGGACGAGCGATTTCCCGGGTCGGGGCATGACAAGTTGGTATCAGAGCGGTTCCATCCTTTGGACCGAGCGCGAATCTCTTTGACCCTCAGTTGCTTCGATATCGAAACTCAGTTGACTCTAAGTTGTTTCTGCAACCGCATGGCTCATGGATCTGCTCGACGCTACATTGGATGTTCCATACAATAAGTCTATATTAAGTGCGTACGTCTGCCACAAGTATGTCGTGACTATTACGCTATCTCCGGGTGCCATCGGAGAGTGTTGGTTGCACGCAGTGCGACGAGTTATGGAATGATGGTCGTACGAAGTGCAACGAATATGGTGATATTAGTTGCATGAAAGTGCAATGATATGTGTTGTTGGTCGCACGAAGTGCGAGGAGTTATGTGTTGTCGGCCGCACGAAGTACGGGAAGTTATGTGTTGTTGGTTGCACGAAGTGCAACGGGTCGACACGTGAGACGATGCGTATTATGTGGCTACGCGAATGGTTATGCGTTGTTGGTTGCACGGAGTGCAGCAAGTCGTGGATCGTTCGTTGCATCAGTGCAATGAGTCGATATGGTGTGATGCGTGTTGTATGGCTATGCGGATGGATAGCGATATATTATGCGAGATTGAGTAAAGACCTTAAGTATCGAGACTAAGTTGTTGCACGAGCTGCAACGTGCGGGATTCGAAAATCACGGATACGATAGTACGAGTCGAGATGGTTGCATCAGTCGAGTTTGAGTAGGCGAACGTTATGTTGGCCGTATGTCGTGTTGAGCTTTGAATAAGTGAATATTGCGGGTGTGATCGAGATGATCGCCATGGTCCGGTTAGATCGAATGTATGTCAAACTTGAGCTGACGTTAGAGCTGGGATCGAAAGGATCGCCATACAGGACAGTTAAGTTGAGATAGAAGTCGAACCTATGCGAAGTGTGATGTCGAGTAATGACTCGATTTCAAGTGGTATATGCAATACCAACTATGCGAGCAAGTATAGCGAAGTATTGTGTCGATAACGATAGGCTCGATCCTGAGTGGTATATGGGATACCACTTAGCGATAGCTATGTTAAGCTTTGGTGACTTGCGATAGGTTATGTCGAGACGATTGTATTGCTACGATATGTTGCCCTCAATAGACGGAGTAGTACCGAGACTCGGGTAGGAATGATTTGAGAGAAGTCGATACAAGTATGCTTCGATGAATTGAGTCGAACGATTATGTGCGAAGTCGTACTTACGGAGGATACGTCGGACGAGGATTCGCTAAGTATAAGTCGAACGATAGCCGAACATATGCGAATGAATGTTACGTTGAGGAAATGGTCGACCCGGTCGAACTTATGTTGAGTAAGTACGGAGAAATTGTGCGAACGAATTTGGGTTAACGCGATGGATCGGTAGCACGATTGAAAGTGCGAGTTAGGGATATGAGAATGGATATGTAAAATTTAAAGTATGTCGCTACGATGTTAAGTAGTTACAACTGAATGGATCTTGATAAGTGTGAGACTTGATTCGTATTCGAGTTCGGATAATGGCAATGATTGCAACGGGTTTGAGCTTATGAGAAAGGAAGATGTTCAAGTTATGCATATCGACGATGGTATTGAGGCGTATCAAAGACGATATGCAATAACTCGGGGATACTCTGATCGAATGAACGAAAATTATGTTGAGCATTGTTGTTGGACGAATAAGATGCAAGTTAAGTTGATGGCAGTTTGGATGATAACGGTAGGAACGTTTCAGAGAATTTGAGAGTGTATGGATGTTGCTCGGATGAAATCGAAAGTATCTGGATTGCTTCGCGGATCACCACTATGTTGACATTCTTGTCTTGAGCGAGCGCAACACCAGCCTCGCACATGTGTCACGTCAAAATTAGAACGATCATTCCGCGTGAGCACTGGTATGGTGATTCATCCAGTGGGGATGATCGAACTTGCAAGGCGTGGCAATTTGGATATGGATTTGTGGTTTGATGCGAAGGTGGAATTGAGGATTGTGCAATATTGTCAACGGTAGTGCCTAAGTGACTTGAGTAGTAGCGGCGCATCAGTTGCGCGGGAATGGATAAATTATGGATTGGTATGTCGGATTGGGTAAAGTCGTATAGAATTGTCGGGAATTGATTTGGCTCCGCGATAGGATATAGCATGGTTCGTTGTAACTGTCCCTCGTTGATGATCTTCAATTATCAAGCGTAGTTTCGGGGCAGATGACCCTAGAAGACTTAACCGCCAAATCAAGTGAATGTGGGAAACCATAGGACGACCCTAATGAAGTCGCGTAAGAAGGATAAGAAATGAGGTAGTGCATGTTGAGGATAAGTCTAAAAGCGAGCGAGTATCGCGTCTCGAAAATTAGCGAGTACTAGAATCGATATGGTCAAGAAAAGTTATGTTGGATCGAGTGGATGTTGAGGAACGTGCTTAGCGTAGTGACGCGGTAAGGCGATTGCAAGAATTTTGCAATGTATGAGAGTAACGGATAGTAGAACGACCCTAAGAGTGTGTCGTAGATCGGTTGAGAAACGGTTAGGCCATGTGTATTGAGCGCGATCTATGTTACGAAACGAACTAGTCGAGATTGAAACGGGGACTAAGTAAAGGATTCGTACTCGGTCGAGTATCGGAGATAGGCATATCGTAAGAGACCTTGGGTCAGAAAGATTGTTGCCTTTGAGCATCGTAGACTCAAGTCGACCTCTTGTGTCAGAAGAGCGCGAGCATGATGTCTGGATAAGTTGCCTAGCGGGGGTAGCCCCAGACTCGATGCGCGGGTAGTTCGAGAACGTGGGTCGTGTTTGGGAGAGTTGTGTGCGAAACTTAGTACGTATTGTAGGCAAAGGAATTTGAGATATGTGGACGTAGTCCATGACATTAAGGCCAAGCGTTATGGATGATTGGATGAAAGACTTGAGTTATGCGAGAGATAGGAAACGGTTGGACGAGTAGGCATTGCGGAGAATTGTTGTGATCGGATGCGCAACGAGTTGATGCAATGCGAGTGTTAGGTGGCCGGCGAGAAACTTACGAGATTGAAGTTATGGTTGAATTAAGTTATGTACAAGATATTGGAAGATGATCGCATGTTATGGGATGATGCATACGAAGAGTATTTTGGGAATAGGCGCTAAGATATGACTAAGTCGAGTACGAACCGATGGATGCTTGAGGATTTAAGTTGAGTTTGTTAGTTGTCCCGATATCCTACAACTAAGCTTGGCTGAAATGCATATATTGGTGGGACGCCTAAAATATGTGTATGATCCAGACTGAGTTGTATGATTCAACGATAGTAACACGTGATCGTGAAGCAATCTATGCGAGGCACTTGGATTAAGTGTTGGTTTCGGTTCGAGGACGAACCTAATTTTGAGTGGTATATTATGTAATGCCCCGCTCCGCATCGGTGCATTACGATGAGTCGTTGACTCGAAGAGTTACGTTGACCCGACGGGTATCGATGCGAATCGATGCAAGTGTTACGTTGGCCAAAGGTAAGCTTTGAGTCGGTTGGAATCTATGAATCGAATCGATGCAAAGAGTAAGTTCTGCTTGAGCAAGTGCTGATTTTAGTTGATCTGGTGTGCAGGCTATGCTTCTACGCTGGACGATAAGAGGTCGGCATTTTGCCTTATGCAATGAAATGTCCGCAAAACCAAATCGTGGCCTTGCAACGAATTGTGGCATGGGCACGATAGGCCAAATCAACCGAGTAGAGCAAAGGAATGGCGAAGTCCGGGAGTTAGCTATGCGATCGAGTTATGGAAGCGAGACGCTTCAATCGGCGAGGCGGCAAGGCGTATCGGCTTAAGGTGGGCGGGTTCTTGACTCTCTCTCCCTATTCCTTCACGTCTTAATAAAATATGTTATGGTATGCGTAAGATGTTATCGAATTAGCGAGCGTGGCTCGGCGACAAAAGTTTGAGTATGTGTCGAACACTAAGATAGAACATTGAACAATCGAACAATTGAAGCGACGTGCATCAAGTGCACGAGTCGCGATAGGGCATGATGGTAGAACATTGAAAGACAACATCGAGATGTGCAACAGGTGCACGGCTCCGAGAACATTGAACTCTAGGCGTAGAACATTGAATACGACGCATGATTATGAGTACGAGACGACTAAGCCGTTTGGCGTCGTGCATCAATATGGATGTGTTGGGGCATAACGCCGACGGAGCTCCCCATGCGAATGGTGGATTATGATTATGGTACGGGAAACCGTTTATGTGCGACACTATGTTTATGGAATACGAGATCGGTTAGTATGCTATGGATTGTATGCTATGGAACGTATTGCATGGTCAATGGACTCGGATTGCCCGTGCACGGGTGTGGCTTCCCTCGAACGGTTACGCCGGGGCGCCGGGACCGTTCGGCCTAGGAGGGAATTATGTGTGGTATTTATGGTGCACAATATTCGGATGGATTGCGACCGTCCAGTGCTGTGATAAGCTATGATACCCGTAAGTTTGGGATCCTTCAGATACTGGGCTAGCAACCCGTATCGAAGTGATTGTAGGCTTACACATATGAGATGCCAAGTCCATTACGGTGCGAAACACCGTGACCTTCATATAGTTAGGGCCGGTGGGCTGAGATGAGAGCTGGATGCAGGCGCAGGGCCTGCCACCCATTATGTATATGTTTGCGTTTATGATCGGTCGGTTGCGTGAATCATATGTTTGCTTATGTTAAGTTCTAACCACTGCAGGCTAAGGAAAATGGGACGGCATGAGCACGAACACTATGTTTACGTTTATGTTATGGCTAACTGTATCTGCTGCAGGAACACGGGATGTGGTGACACATTATAACAATGTGCTATGTTAGGTTTTGCCATGAAATTAATCCTAAGGCTAAATAGAAAGACCACAAAGTAAGATGCATGCTCACTAAATGAATAAGTGTTTAGTTTGGGTGCGAGCGGGTCTTGATCAGTGCGAAGCGAGGACGAAAGCACTAAACCCCCACTAGTTTATGTGCAGGTTCAGGTTATGATCAGCTCGGGGCGGAGCTTGGCTTGGACGTGCCGAGGCGTAAAGTCCTTGGCGTTCAAGAGGAGCTTCCGCATATGCGTTCGGACTTGCGACATGGAGATGTTCGGCCGAAGACTACTTGGTGGCTATAAAGAGGCATAATGTATGGAGCAATGTAATCCTTTGTGAGCTAGAGAGATCATGAGTGTTGTAGCCAATTGGCATTTTATGTTGGGCTATTCAGAGCCTTTGTAACCTTCAGTTCAATATTAATAAAAAGAGATTCTTATGTTATTCTTTGTTTTCTTCCGCTGCTTATGTTATCGATTTGAGATAGTTCTACGTGAACCTGTTATCTTGCCTTGCACGAGCGCAAATCCAGGCTCGTGCGGCATCACGCCCCAGCGAGGACGATGATTCGGGTTAAATCTAGCGAGGACGAGCGATTTCCCGGGTCGGAGCGTGACAGTATATTTCAAGCATGTTCAGGCATGTTATATTTCGAGCATGTTTATGTTCAGGATGTTACTTTGCAAGCATGTTCAGGATGTTACGTTGCAAGCGTGTTCAAGAGTGTTATATTTCGGGCATGTTCATGGACAGGATGTTATATTTCAAGCACGTTCAGGAGGCACTTGTTCATTTAACTTAGACTACTTTGATTTCAATACAAGGACTTGCACGTGGATTGCCACCAGCATAGTCCACTTAATCTACATGCATGGGTCGCTGGCTGTACAAGCCATTTTGGACATTCCCCTTGGTAATTCTTAACTTAGCATAGGGTGATGGCTGGTACACCCCGTTAAGTCTCTTGAATATACCCTGCACTTACGTCTCCTGGTGCCCAAGCCCGCACCCAGGCAGACCGTAAGCCCCGTATTGATTCCGCCTAGGCCGGCCACGATTACCCTCCATCGATCGTGCCGCAGAATCCTTCCTCATGACGGCCACGGTATTCTTCCCCATCGTCCGTACCGTTTGTCCACGACCATTTCGTATTTTACTTGTCATTTAACATAACGGCTGTCTCCGAGCCGTAGGCTAACCCTTAGCCATAATGCGTTATCGACCAGGTTGGCGTCCGTGCAGCGCGGGTAGCGAGCCCTGTTGCACGTGCCCGTCACACCTGTCGCTAACGTCTTTCATGTCTTATCTTTTATGTATTCTTTCTTTCGTTTCTTTCTTTCACTTGTACGTTCGTTCATTCATTCGTTGATTCATTCATTCACGTATTACGCAACTCCCAGTGCGGGAGTCGCCTTGGCGACCCATCGGTCCCATAGCCTTTCAATGTTGCTAAACCCTACTCGGAGCGACTATATTGATAGCCTTCCCGTTCATTATTGTAAACCATTCATTATTTCATTGTTGGACGCATAAGGAGCATAAACGTAGGCTTGTGCCGTAGCACGAGCATGGAGCACGGACGGGAGTTCATGTACTTTTCCATGTTCCTTTCCATATTCTATACAAGCATACAAGTTGGGATTATTCCCTTAGCTAGGTGCGTTGAGTCATTTATTAGCATGCAAGAGGTTATCGCCTAGCGATTCTCGTGATAGTGTCCATATTGTTATGTGTCTAGGCTAAGCACAGACGGGTTCATCGGAGCCACCCACCTTAGCGATGTTCGCATCGGCCAAGCGATACTCCGAGCGTGCCTTTGAAAGTCTAAGTCTGGATTCATCTTGACAGGCCAATGCAAGCATTGCATCGATTCTACATCTGGTCGAGGCCAACTCTTCGGGTCGACGGCTCGTTCGAGTCATTGCACTTGCCGTTTGAATCGACGTTCCGCTAGAGCGGAGCGGGTCGTTACAGAGAGCCACCTGCACTTAGTCGAATTCTCATACAACAACAGTTATCAAGCCAGTATCCAGATGGCACCATTTGAGGCACTATATGGTAAGAAGTGTAGATCACCCCTAGCATTGGATGATATCGGGGAAAGGAAGATGCTAGGCCCGAAATTGATTGTTCAGACGGTTGAAATGGTTAAGGGAATTAGGGAGCGACTTCGAGTTGCGCAGGATCGGCATCGTCATTGGACGGACCAGCATCGTATGCTGCTAGAATTTTCTGTTGGGGACCACGTATTCTTGCGGATCTCACCTACCCGTGGGGTCATTAGATTTGGCGTTCGCGGGAAGTTAAGTCCGCGATACGTAGGACCATTCATTATCCTTGATAGAGTAGGCGATATCGCTTATCGTTTATCCCTTCCACCTTCGTTACGAGAGGTGCTTGACGTGTTTCATGTATCTCAATTACGAAGGTATGTATCGGACCCCAGCCATATCCTTGATCATTCTGAGTTGGTTGTTGGTACCAACTTGTCTTACGAGGAGCAGCCGGTGTCCATTTTGGACCGAAGAGAGAAGATACTCAAGAACCGAACAATTAACCTTGTCAGGGTTTCTTGGGGTCATCACTCATTAGGAGAGTCAATGTGGAAACGTGAGGATGATATCCGATCACGGTATCCACATCTGTTTGACTCACAAGGTATATTTCTTCCCGTGTACCTTGATTGTCTTAACCCCTCATGTTTGTCACCCCATAGATAGAACTACTTGATATCATAGATTGTTAATATAGATATGTTATCTGCTAGTTAACGTTGAAGAATGATTGCTTGCCCAAGTTTCTTGTACCTAGATTAGCTTAGTTTTGATATTTCTATCCTGCTTGGATTTGAAATTTCGAGGACAAAATTTTTCTAAGGAGGGTAGAGATGTAACTTCTCGTTCCCAGAATACGTATTTTTAATACATGTACTGCTTTAATATATTTATCATGTATTGCTCTGTAGTTAAACCCCTTTAATTTCAAGTGAATTAATTTTCTGCAATTTTACTTCTGCATTTTATTTCCTGCTTTTATACTCTGCTTTAGCTATACTTTGGGTTCGGCTTGGATTGGTTTAGTATGTTGGTTCATCATGAACCGAAACAAATCCCCACCTACCACCACCCCTTTCATTTAAAGCCATCCCCTTTCTCTCTCTTCATTACTTCACCATTAATCTTCTTCTTCCTCATAACTCCTCCCCAACCTACCAGCCACCAAGGCAAGTGCCAAACTTGCTTCTTGATAGATCACCGTTATTCTTATTCCATCATCTTCCTTACTTGATTTTGAGTCTCTTTAGTACTTAGCATTTTTAATTTCCATGGTTCATTTCTTGTAGATCTAAGTTTAATACATTTTCGGATTTCTTAGGTTTTGATCTAGTAAACTTTGTTATCTTTAAGTTTGGATGGTTCCATGTTGTAGAGAATTTCGTTCTACCCTATTTTGACCTATGGAAGTTCAGATTTGGGCTTGGAATGAAGGATTTAGAGAGCTTGGAAGCAATGGTTTCCATGGTTCTGTCCTTAAAAATTCGAAAAAGAAGAACAGACCCTGGCCGCAGGGTAGTGCTTGACCGCATGAGTCTTCATGCGGCAAGTCATCCTGGCTGCATGACGATGCTTGACCGCATGAGTTTTCATACGGCAAGTCTTCTCGAGCCGCATGAAGTATTGGCCGCATGAAGTGTTGGCCGCATCGAGTCCTGGCCACGTGGCATTTATTATTCTGGCTGTATAAGGACCCGAGTCCTATCTGGCCGCATAAGTCATCCTAACCGCATGAGCTTAGATAGCCGCAAGAGCTTAGATAGCCGCATGAGTTTTTGTCAGCCGTATATGCACTCAGTCCTTCAGCCTCATGGCGCTGTCACTTCTCAGCCGGATGAGCCATGTGTCTTTCCAGCCGCATGAACGCCCATCGAATTTTCAGCCGCATGGCGCTGATCATTTCTAGCCGCATGAACGCCCATCGAATTTCCAGCCGCATGGCGCTGATCATTTCCAGACGCATGGAGCTGATCATTTTTCAGCCGCATGGCGCATGAGACTTCTTAGCCGCATATAGGCTTGCACCTATTTGGCCGCATGGGACTATTTTGGTTTCAGCCGCGTGGAATCACCCTTGCCTAGCCGCATGCAACCCATTCATTTCCCAGCCGCATGAATGCTAGCCATAAAGTTTTGGCTGATTCTTGTTTCAAATTGACATTGATTGAGATTGAGTGACATTTATCACCATTTATTGATTGATTTGGCATTTGTTAACATTAATTATTGTCTTGGCATTAATAAACAAGGATTGATATCTTAATTTAAATAATTGATCATGCGTTCCTAGTTGGAACTAAGAGACTGGCTAGTCGTCTTATTGAATTGAATGAATGAGCTACGTTCATATATTATGAACTATTGTAAACGACTGGCTGATCCCAAACATTGGCATACAGGCACATGCAGGCTTCAAATTATTTATTTATTTATTTATTTATTTATTTATTTATTTATTTTCTACAAAAAGCAGCATGTGTTCTTTATGGTCAAGGCATGATTATTCCGTGGTTAATTTTTGATTGTTGCATTACGCTATGTAAGACCTACAACCTAACCGTACGGGTATCGTTGTAGAGTTGTGCATATCGTACCTCGTACGAAAGTACTCATTTGAATGACCATGACCCACGACATGGGATTTTACTCAACGTAGAGACTATTAAGTTAAATAAAATAATGATTGCATGGAGAGAATGGATTTCTGAGTTCTTACATGGCAGCCCTCTTGGGACTAGTAGTGCCCGACAGGCCGGTTGGTCCCCACAGATACTGTAAATCTGCCACACGGGCAGGGAGCGGTATCTGGTTATATTATCTATTATATATTGTATATTGATGACGGGCGTCCCGCTGGGAGTCGTCTAATTCATGATTGGCGTAATTGATTGACTGGGTAAACTAGCCTTGCTTGCACATAGTAAGAACTGAGGAATCCCTATTGCATAATTCCAGGATAACTTGGAACTCACTGTAGCAAGCCGTAGTTGTTGCATGGCCGTTTAAATTGATTTGTTTGTGTACTATACCCACTCTATTACCTAACTGAGATGATCAGAATGTCAGGACATGACGGGCCAACTTCTGTCCTTGTTTGGTTGGGAGATTGGTTCGAAGTGTCGTAATGTTATGTAAATCCTAGTAGATAGCAGAGATCTATTTATTATGTTTCCTATTATTGGTTTAACTCCTCATATCGTGCTCCCTTGCGGTACTTGCTATTAGAGGTCTAACCTCTCTGGTTTTGCATGGCCAGATTTAGAGCCAGTCCCGAGGATCCAGCTTACTTCTACCTCCAAGATGGTCAATACTAGAGGGATGATCGCAGGAGGGCTCGAGTGGGTTTCTTACTTCCCCGCTCGTTTTGTTAAATACTTTATACTTTGTCGTTTGGCACCGACATGTTAGTCGGATTATCTTGTACCTACTTTTGCATAATTGTAACTAAGTCAGGCTGCAGCTGATAACAATTGTGTATACTCACTACATCATCTGGCTGTATTTTGTAAAGCCAGATATCAAGAATATTTTGACTGAGCGTTTGGGACGCCTTACTGCTTTATCTTACATGTTCTCTATTTCTGTTTCTTGTTTGAATGATTGAGACAATAGATGGAAAGTGACCACAGGGAGACTTTCATGTAGTATGTACCCCCTCGTCTTGTAGACAGTATTGATCGTATTATTTGATATTCATCTACCCGTAATACGTAGCTAGCTGAGTCATTCCCCCGCTCTCCAGTATTCTGGTTCTGGGGCGTGACACAGGTGGTGGACAGAGGTAGATGAACTGTAAGGAGTCTCACGACGAATGCTCTCATAGAGGGATTTGGAGGAGAACGCTCATGTCTTGGAGCTAGTCCAGATAAGTGCATCTTGTCCCTCAGTGCTGTTGAAATTGATAGAGGCAATTGCCCTTACCTCCATTGGCGAGAATAGAGAGTTGAGTAATGGGATGTTCCAGCTGTTGGTGTCGAGGTCCATAAGTTCTCGGACGAGAGTCGGGTGGCCAGAAGCGGGGTTGCGCATCTGAACTCTGTGGCCCGGGATTTTGGGCACCCAAGGATCGTCATTGATGTTCACCCACCCTCCGTTAATCCTCCAACAAATCTTTCCTTCGAGTAATGTATGAGCACTGAGAATACTAGCCCACGCAAGAGACATGCTTCTTCGCTTGGTAATGGACCATATCGATCTATTCTGTAGATAAACGCCTCTGAAAAGATGCACCCAAAGTAGATCTGACTTGGTAAGGAAGGTCCACAAGAGTTTCCCGATTAGGGAGTCGTTAACCCACGACGGGTTTCTGAACCCCAATCCGCCCTCTCGCTTCGGCTTGAAGAAGTTTGTACATGCAAGGAAATGAAGACGCCTGGTAGTAGTGTCATGCCCCCACCAGAATGATCGTTGGTACTTCCCCAAAGCCTGAGTAATGCCGACAGGGATTTTGCGCGTGGACATGGAATACACAGGGATGGAAGCCAGTGTATGATGAGGACAGATCTCCCTGTGTGTGACAGTAATTTCGCTTTCCACCCTTGAAGACGGGAACGACATTTGTCTAGTAAGTCATTATAGGATGAAAGTCGACCTGCTGATAGGAGGAGAGGCTGACCCAAATAAGTGGCAGCGTCGTTCATAAATGAAAGTCCGAGGATGGAGGCTAGGGAATGCTGCTCATTGGCTGAAACATGTTTGCTAAAATAAATGTTAGACTTCTCGAAATTGATCTGCTGTCCTGACCAAGAAGAGAAAAGATCGAGCATGTCGTGTATATTCATGATGGACGATGGACATGCCTTGCCAAATATTAGAGTATCATCGACGAAGAGAAGATGAGTAATGGAAGGGGAGTATTGGTTGATACGGATGCCATGGAGAAGGTCCTCCTGTTCATATCTGTAGAAGAGTTGGGAGAGGACTTCAGAGCATAGAATAAATATAAATAGAGACATCGGACAGACTTGTCTGATTCCGTTCCTGGGTGTAAAGTATCCTTCTGGAGATCCGTTGATTAGTATTGAAAACGACGACGAAGTAATGCAGTTCATAATGAGGGAGTTCGTATGGCCTTGTATTCCCATCCCATGTAGAACACTTTTGATGAATGGCCAATCAAGACGGTCATATGCCTTAGCCATGTCGATCTTTAATGCAAATGAATTATTCTTCTTCGGGAAAGACTTCATTGCATGAAATAACTCCTGGACTATTATAATGTTGTCAGAGATTAGGCGACCCGGAACGAAAGCATTCTGGAGAGGGGAGATCAACCTATCCATGAGGGGCCTGAGATGCGCCGTAAGAATTTTGGTAATAACCTTGTATGAAGTATTGCAGAGGAATATCGGCCTAAAGTTTGCCGGAGTCGAAGGAGACGCTCGCTTCGGAATGAGAGCAAGATATGTGTGGTTGATGGAGGGGAGTAGATGCCCAGTTGAGAATAAATTTTGAACCAACTTGGTCAGGTCTTCACCAACAACGTGCCAGCATTTCTGATAGAACGCCGCTGGGAATCCGTCAGGACCCGGGGCCTTGAATGCCCCCATGCTTTTGATTGTTCTATGCACTTCATCAATATCGGGTATCCGACCCAAATCATCTTTATCCGCAGCTGAGAGTGGGTTAGAGGACACGACAAAGGAAGGGTCCATAGGTATGGAATCGTCTGATCCAAAGAGAGCAGTAAAATGGTTGATAATAGTACTAGCAATCATACCTTGGTCGGATGTCCAGATTCCATTCGGCAACTGTAGAGATCTTATCTCGTTTTTTCGTCTCCTGTTGGTGGCACAAACATGGAAATAATTGGAGTTCATGTCGCCATATTATAACCATTTGCATTTGGCTCTTTACTTCCAATAGGCTTCGTTGAGAAGATGGAGATCATTGAGTTCAGCGATGGTGTCCTTTTCCTTTTGCAATGTTTCGGCCGTAATGCTCTTCGATTGGATAGAGAGAAGGAGCTGTTGGAGGGAGGCTATACGTGCATTAATGTTCCCGAAGGTGGCTCGACTCCATCTTTGAAGGTGGTGTATAGTTTCTGTCAGATGATGAAGGAAGTTGCTCTTAGAACATGCCTTAGCCCCTTCCCAAGCAGAAGAAACAACATCAGGAAAGGAAGGCTTCGACATCCACAGCGCTTCAAATCGCATAGGTTGCTTCTTTCGAGGTAGGCGGTTGTGGGTGTTGAGGAGTATGGGGGCATGATCACTATTGTAGCACGGAAGTGTGGAGACAGTGGAGTAGGGAAAGAGACAGCACCATTCAGGGTTCCCAAACGCCCAGTCAAGCCGCTCTTGAATGTGGTGCGAGGGACATCGCCCGTTGGACCATGTGTACGCTGGGCCAGTACAGCCAAGATCAATGAGGCCACAATTACCGATCATCTGATTGAAATCAGCCACCGAACGGGGGTTGAACCCTCTCCCTAGCTCCAACTTTCTCGTCGGCTTTGCGTATAGAGTTGAAATCACCAATACAACACCATGGCACAGTGAAGGAGGAGGAGAGAGTCTTTATGGTTTCCCATAATTGAATCCTCTCTTTCTGTCTGGGACAGCCATACACACACAGCAGGTTCCAGGCGGGGGATGTCTCGGTTTGTTTTATGGAAAAGAGAATGAGGTTGGTAGAAGAGAAGGAGACGGAAGCATCTATAAAGTCATTCCATCCGATTCACAGACCGCCGGAGTGGCCGATGGGCGGGACGGAGAAAACATTGGGGTATCCTAGGTGGGGGAGGACGAGGGAAGTGTAGTGTGGAGAAGAGATAGATTTAGAGATGAAGAAGATGGAGGGGCGGTGGCGGAGAGGAATGCACGAAGAGTTTGGACTGTCGAGGCATTCCTCGCCCCTCGACAGTTCCAGGACAGAACTAACATGGCTCGTACGGCTGTTGGAGGTCAGCCGTCGCGACCTTTGACATATTGGAGTAATGAGAGGTGGATTGTGAGCTTCTCTTGGGAGGTCTAGGATTCTTCTGAGGGGATCCGCGTCGTTTGGGGGGTTGATTAGTGGGTTGGTTGGAAGGAAGAGAGGGGTAATGGGCCATGCGGGATCTCCTCTTCCAGGAAGATTTAAGTGGAGGATGAGGCATGTTATTGTTCACCGAAGGCGGAGAGGAAGGGGGAGAGTGGGGGAATTCTACAACGGGTTCGTTGCCTAAGTTCATAGGTGGAGAGTGGTGGAGTAGTGGAGGCTCGGGATAAATGGAGGGGGGACTAGGACCCTGAGAAGCATCACTATGAGCCATGGTCGATGGGCACTCAATCACGGATATAGAGGAGGATACTGTTGAAGAGAAAATTGAGAGAATTGGATCACCAGATGTCCCTCTCATGTTTTGATTGCCTGGGGATAGCTGTGCTTGGAGGCTTGATGGCAAGACTTGATTGCTGGGCGAGGATTCCTCATAATCTGTGTCCATGATATCCGGGTGGTCCCCACCCGGGTTGGGGGGAGTGAATCTTTGACGAGGGATATATGGGAGGTAGGATCACAATTGTTGAGATTTGATATTATAAGGCGGGATACGGGGGAATAACTTGCATGACACGTGGAATCTCCCGCATGTGAGGGGGTTGATACTTCGACAGCTGGAGTTAATTTGGTGGGTTAGGAGTGTTGCCACGTGGCCGTGACCCTTCGGGATTCTGAGGAGCAGGGGATGAAGTGGATCCGGGAAGGGGGCCGGCGACGCCTCAGCCGTCAGAGGTGCAGTATGGGCGGAGTTATCTCGGTGTAAACTCGCAGTTGAGTTCCTGTGGGAAGGCGGGTGGGGAAGAACTGCTCTAATGTCTTCTTCTTTGATACGAGGTTGAAGGAGGTCTGTGATCCTTGCCACTTCTTCCTCAGTCCAGTCATCGCCAATCATGGCTTTCAGAGAGTCCTTCTCCTTGCAGGCGGAGAAGGAGTGTCCCACCTTCGCACAGAAAGAACAAAGGCGAGGAAGGCGCTCATACTTGAGGGCAATCTCTCCCATCGAGACTCCGTCTATAAGGGTGGAGATGCTTTTCTTCAGTGGTTTGGTGATATCGATGAGGACTTTTATGCGGGCAAATGTCTTCCACTTAGATTCCTCCTCTGGAGAACAAGGCCGGGGTACTCCAATGGCCTCTGCTAGCCTGAATATGGCCTTACGATTCAAAAATTTCGGTGGAACACGATGGAGTTGGACGCAAAAATCGGCAAACTAGAATTGGTATTCTTCTGGCAGTTTCCCCGGATCACATCGCTCCAGTGCTAGCAGATCCTCGTTGATGCTCCAGGGTGCATCCAATATGATTCGCTTTACCGACGACGGCGAGTCGAGTCTGACAAGAAACAAGCCTGACTCCGGATATAGGTCTGAGACCTGGATCGGATTCCTTATCTTCCAAATTTTCGGAAGGATAGAGGAGATGGACGAGCATGATAAGCTTCGTGAGAAGAAATGTTTAATGGCAAGGGTGGAGGCCCAGTGCTCGGCTACCTCGCTCTCCCTTGCCGTCAGAGAAATCGCCGTGGTTGATTGGAGGAAACACAGGATGGGAGCGCGAGGGAAAGGAGAGGGGGGCGACGGTCTTGGGGATAAGGAGGGAGGGAGAGATTGAAACTCTAGGGATTTGAGAGATCGCCCAGAGAGAGCGAAACCCTAAGGGTCTGCTTGGTAATGGTGTTCTCACCGGTTTTGGGGTGTTTTTGAACCGACCGTTTATGAAAACCTCTGCTTGTTAATTTTTTTGAGGCACTGGTTTTCATCGGCTCAAAAATCCCCCAAAATCGGTGTAATGTATTTTTGGGTGGCTTTGTAAACACCCCAAATCGGCGGGTTTTGAGCGGCTCTATTTTTTTATTCCATTTATATTCTCACAAAAATAGATATAATTATAACTACCGATACCCTTCCCTATTTAATTTATTCGTGTAAAAAACTTTCAGAACCGCTCGTTAGTGAATTACCAAACATGGATTGGACTGGTTTAAAAGCCGCTACTTAAAAACCATCCAAAACCGGACCCCTCATAATCGCTCATAACCGGTACTCTAAAAATACCTCATAACCGCTACCCTGATAATTGCCAAGCAGACCCTAAGGGTTTCGGAGATAAAGTATGTGTAACGAGGCCTAGTGTAGTGGTTGCCAGTGCTTCCATTTTAATTTTGCCAAATACTTGTTTGTCATGCCTAGCTTCCTCATATACCTTTTAAATCAAAGTATTGCATGAAACGAAATGACGGCTGCAGAGATCCACAATCCAAGACTATACATTATACATCATTACACAGGCACGAACAAGACGGTCTTTATTTTTGTTTCATAGAACCACATCATTTCATGCACACTCTCAACACACACTCCAACTCTTCACAACACTAAACCGGACGGGTGGGGAGGAACAACAAAAGTAAAAATGATAACAAGAGAGAGAGGCGACACTCTCGACTGCTAAACTAGTAGTCTTCCGGAGCTAAGGGCTGGTGAGGAAGAGGAGACTCCGGCGGGATCATAATGAACTCGTAGACGAGCCCCGCCAGTCCGCCACCGATGAACGGCCCGAGCCAGTACAGCCAGTGGCGCCTCCACCTCCACCCGATCAGCGCCGGCCCGAAAGCCCTCGCGGGGTTCATCGAGGCCCCGTCGAACGCCCTTCCGGCCAGCACGTTGGCGCCCAGCATGAGCCCGACGGCCAGCGGCGCCATGGTCCCGAGGCTGCCCCTCTTCGGGTCTATTGCGGTGGCGTAGAACGTGTAGACCAGCCCGAACGTCATCACGATCTCGAGGAGCAAGGCGTCCGACCACCCCACGCCGGACGACACCCTCAAACCTATTGGCCTCTGCAACACGAGTCCAAGAAAACGTAGGTTATCCTGCTTTGAACACTTGTAACATATAATACTTCTATTACGATTTGGATTTCCATAATGTCCGGTTTGAATCTCCAAAATTGTAACATATTTAGATGTTAAAGAGTAAATATGAGATCAAATCCAAATATCAAATATTATATAAAATTCTATTACTGAATATCAAATATTATATAAAATCCTATTACTGAATGACCCAAAATTTTGCTGACTTATATTTTTTCAGCATAAAATTGGGACATACTTAATTAATAGCAAAATTATATATATATATATATATATATATATATATATATATATATATATATATATATAAAATTCATCCTTTTGACCATTTTTTTAATAATATCCAACTATTCATTTGCAAAATTTTGAACTAATATGTATAATATACCCAAAAAATAAGGGATATTTAGTAATAGGGTTCTATAATAGTTAAAATTAGAGATCTCGTGACTCGAAGTCCGACGTTAGTATTTGGATTTGGATTTTAAATAATATCGTAAACTGAACAGTAATTTTAAAACCAAATACTAACTCTAATATCAACTATTATGCGAGATTATATATATATATATATATATATATATATATATATATATATATATATTAGGGTTCTATAATAGTTAAAATTAATGGTTAAAATTAGAGATCTCGAGACTCGAAGTCCGATGTTAGTGTTTGGATTTTAAATAATATCGTAGACTGAACAGTGATTTTAAAACTAAATACTAACTCTTATATCAACTATTATGTGAGATTATATTACTAAAAAATCCAAGAAATAAATATGATAACTCTTACTTCCACAACGTGTATGTTTTCCAAAATAGCAAAAGTAATAACTGTTTAAATTAGATGAAAATTTTGTCAAAAATTACACACTTTAAGGATCTATTTTGGCTGTCAACGGCTACTATTTCGACAAATATGGAGAAAATATTTAAATAGGATATCCTGATCCCTTTTTTTCTACTATAAATATATCTACAAATAAATAAATTTGTGCAATTATGTTGGTACACACTTGTGAGGACAAAGACATAAATTAACATAGATTATACAGTCCTGATTCCTTTTTTTTCCAAATAAACGTGTGCAATTATGTTGGTACACACTTGTGAGGACAAAGACATAAATTATACAGAAATTACAGAAACTTTTTTGGGACATATATATACCATGTGATATATAATATATAAGAAGTATCTTACCATTCCTCCGGTAGTGATCCTGAGGAGTATACAAGCGACTATAGCGCCAAGTATCTGCGCCACCCAGTAGAAGACCGCGCGCACGAAGGAGATGCGTCCTCCGACCAGCGCGCCGAAGGTGACGGCGGGGTTGACGTGGCCGCCGGATATGTTGTAGGCCACCGAGACCGCCACGAAGAACGCAAGCGCGTGGGCCAGGGCCACCAGCACGAGCCCGCCGGACGATGCCGTGGCGCCGCCCCCCGTGATCCTGTCGAGGGACAGCACGGAGCCCTCCGCCGCGAAGACGAAGATGGCGGTGGCGAGGAACTCGGAGAGCGCGGCACGGATGGTGTCCGGGTGGTACGCGTCCTCGGAGTGGCGGAAAGCGTATCGGCGCGGTGGCATTGCTACAAACTCGGGACCTTCTTCTACTACTACTACTACTACAGCTACACTCTGTTCTTCTATGGCTATGGATGTGGATTGAGTAGAGCAAGAGGTGGAGGGGTGAGAATTTGGAGGTGGCTAATTATAACGGAGGGAGGATGGACACGTGGAGGGAGGAGGAATGTGGGAGTGGCACGTTGAGGAGAAGGTGGTTGAGACTCGACGACGAGTGTGGCCACGACCGCATTGAGTTTGTGCTTTGTTTTTTTTTTTTTTTGAAATCGTTTGTGCTTTGTTCTTATCGCTAAATTTTTTGTTGCATGTACATGATCAAGAAGGCTCTATACGCTGGGTCATGGCGACTACATGTAAATTAACTAGGGCCCGTTATTTAGACTCGACACAATCCTGACTTTGGGACTGGACCTGACCGACCTTGGAGGGATAGGATTAAGTCTCCAAAACCTATGAACCTGTAGGAGTTATTTGTTGGCAACATATGTTGTTTTGGGCAAAAGTTCAAGTCCAATTTACACTTAGAGATTCAAGGCTCCTCCTCATTTATTTTTTACCGTTATAAATCTAATAAATTGATAACGTTTGACATCTTAAATTATGTTCAAATATATTGTATCACATGATTTTTCTTTAATATCCAACAGAAGTCCAGATACATTGTATCATATGTTTTTTATTTGAATTATTTGTAACGTTTAATTCTTTATTGGGTGGATTAAATTGCTTTCAATCTCCATTACTCCAAGACCGTTGGAGAAAAGCCTAATATATTGAGGCCTATCTCAATACTTCGGGATATATCAAAAAATTCTGTTATGAATACTATCTTCTCTAATCTCGTCTTTCCGATCTGAGCTTTCCTTTCTTCGTTGTTGCTCTGGGTAGAGCTAAGTCGGCGTCATTCTCACTTCGTCGTGTGCAGCAAGGAGATTCCGGTGGAGCGGAGATTTTACCACTATGAGCGTTCGGATACGGTCTGCACATAGACCCGTACTAACTCTTAGGGCAGTGCCACGTGCGCGACTTCCCCGGAAGCCGGTAACATTTACATATTTTATTTTGTTTGCAGATTTCTAAGTGAAGAATATTGAAGAAAATTCAACAATCTAAGAGTTATCCGTACAACAATAATATAGTTTTGTTAACAACATACTGTTATGAAGATTATGAACTAGAAATACCATATGTGTTGAGACATTTATTTTCTTATGTTTTTAAGAGTAGGAATCTCTTACTACACTACTTCATGTTCATGTAAAGGTTTTTCCTTTTGTTACAAAGCTAAAATTAGATACAGTATTTTTTTTGTAGTGAATCTTGCTAAATTACGTCAAAGATATGCTTATTGAGCCTCAAGCATTGACACAACATTGGTATCCAAATTCATGCATAAACATGAATTACAACAACATTTATAGTTTATATTTCAATCATAGAATAGTACAACTACCTATGGACACTCGTCATTTACTTGTCGGACATGTGCACATTTTTGTAATATATTTTCTATAGATACTTTACAAGAACTTCTTGAGTTCTTTTTTAAAGACATTCTGGTTTAATTGAGTAGTATTTTTTTTCTTCTTCTTTTTCTTTACAAGAGGTGGATGTTCACAAGGACTCTTGGATTTTATATGATTGTTGAATAATGTAGCACCTTTAATTTTGAAAGGTGGAAATAAATTTCTTCTAAGATAAATTAGTAAAATAAGTTACTGGTAATCTATAACATTTATTGATAATTATGATTTTTAGTTAAGAGGATATAGTGATGGAAGAATTATATGATTCATAATATTTTGTATTAAGCATTGTCCATTTGGTAATGGAGAAGTTGCAGTGTGATCTTTGGATAAAGATTCATCCATTTAACTTGCTTTGCATTGTTCATTTGTTAGTAGTTGAGACAATTTTAGGTAGGATTTTGCGCATATATATTGTAAATAAAATGAGAATTTTGTTGTTAGATACACTAGATTAGATATAACTAAAGAATGAAGTCACTTCTATTTCTAACCATCCTACTGAAAAATATTTTCTTTAGAAGATGTGACGATATATGAGATTTTTTATAAAAGATTTCATAATTGGTTCAACATCCTCTCTTAAGTCTAGTTGAGTGAGGTTTTTTGGTTTCTTTTCTAGATCGAAGTGCACGTGGCTTTTTCTAGTTTGAAATACACGTGACTTTATTATTGTTGTCAAACTTTGTTTCCTTTCTCATTTGTTTAATTGTTTTGAACTATATGTAAAAAATTTGTGAACCATATGAGTTGTAAAGATTTGTCTTTCAAAACTCTACCTTTCTGCCTTGTTTGAGTGCAGAAATATAAAAATTTAGTATCTCGTTGTTTAGGTCAATATTCATGAGTTTAATGTATTTATCAATACAATTACTTAATTGGATCAGTATCTTTCCAGTTTAAATTATTTGGTTTAACCAAGTTAGTCATCTTATTGAACTCTTGGAACCTAGAATTCTGTGAGAAAATTTGGTTTCAACATAGTAAATTTTTGTTCATATCTACACTGAAAATAAATTTATATTTTGCAAATACAATAAATAAAAATTTGCATCTTTATAAATAAAATATACTATTTACTGGAAATTGAATTTATCTCGTTGAGAAATATTTTTGGTATTTCTTTGAGAAATAATTTTCTTCATATAATTATCCCACAATTGCAACTTCTTCTATTGTCTTAATTTTTTTTAATTACTCAAAATGTATAATTTCAATAGAATTCATTTATTTCTATCATTATTGCATTTATATCAATATTAATGTTGTTGTAACCAATTGGTTCAAATGAGTGTTGATTTGATTGTGATATTTTATACAATAAGTAGAGTAAATTGTTAAGAAGACTTATTTAGTATATTGGGTGTAAGGATCTTTAATATGTGTAATTAAATTATCGAATGAATTATAATTGTTCAAATTCAATTTTAAATTTTTGGCTTTGATTACTAATTTTATTTGGGCTGGAGCCTCGTCTTGTGTTTTTAGATTTGTTTTCATTCATATTGAGTTTCAAACTCAATAGGGTGGAAAACTAAGTCTATTTACATCACTCTCATTTTCTATAAAAAGAAAAGTTGCTTGTGGATCTATAAACTTATAATAAATATATATTATAAGTTTTCATAAAATTGATTGATTGTTATATGAGTCAGTATAATCTTATTGGATTTGAGACGATCCCATCTAAAATTGCTCATAATATTTATAAGTCAATATCTCGTGTAACGTGATGATATTGAAAAGTTTCGACCATTAACTATATTTAGGTCTTTGTATTTAGCTTACATTATTCTTTGGCTGCTAAAGATGTGTATATTACACTAGCACACTTGCTGATTTTTTATGCTTAAGGGATCATTTAGTAGCCATAATTAAATATTAAGGTACTTTGTTCCTTCACAAATAAGGAGTCTTCTATTGGTGTAGATGGATCCAAAGGAAATCCAATGGTAACTAAAGTTCTACAGTTATTTTATGTTTTGGATCTTTAGATTACTTTTGATTTGGAAAATTATACATGATTAATAGGTCATAGTATGGTATTTGTTCTTGCTGCATTATTTACTTATTCGATATTTTAATATAATGTATCAGATTGATTATATAAATATGTATGACAATATGTATTGATTTTGTACTACAGAATTAATAAGGATATTTCTGTAATTAAGAAATATCTAACAAGACTATTTATCTGATTATTTTACAAATATTGTTGAATTATTGTTACTGTTAAAATTTATTGCAAAATTGTATTATTGTGCATAAATACATTGTTGTGCTAGAATGAACAATGTGTTCATCATTTTAATTATATTTCTTATGGAAACTAACATTTATTATTTTTGAGGACCGAATTATTAGATATTTTATCCTTTTCGGACATTATATTTGTAATATCATCTCCAAGTCAGAAGTATTAGAAGTTGGGACATGTTAGAAAAGGAGCAAACATGCCACGGGATAAAAATCTCTCAAAAAATGTACAAATTGACATTTCTTCTGAAGTGCTATTACTAAGCCGAAATCAAAAGGTACAAAATTGCTCCGATCACGTGGAAAGATAATTTTTCACATTTACAATTCTTTTCATTTTGATTACTAATTTTATCTGGACAAATATATGAATTCTGTAAGCCATCATTAATTCTTGGTTTATGGTTATAATGGATCATATTCGTTCCTTGATCGATTTACAATTTTAAACCTTAAATGATCATTGTGTCACATATTAGAGTTTCTACTCAGACAAAGAAATCACAATATTATTCTGTCACAAATTTAAATTATGTTGGACAAGCATTGGTTTGCATATAAACAGTGATTTTATAATATCCTTTGACACGTTCAAACAAGTTAGTCAAAAGAAAATAGTTAGTAAAATTGCAAATTCTTTCAAATCTAAGTTTTAAAAGTTGAGATTATTTTGGGTACAAGCAGAAAGGGTCATTCTGTCAACCGGGCGTAAATAGTCCTAAGCGACACGGTACTTAATCGTCCCCCTGTGGACCTCCGCTAGCTGGAAACCGGCCCCTACAGCTAATCCAAATTAATCAACACTTGATAAACTAAAACTTTTTAAAGATTGATTAGCAAAATCACTTAAAACTATTATTGTAGTACTTAGGATGTCATTTTGTAAACACGTCAAGTAAAGATAAATCTTTAAAGCCAAGACTGAAAGTTACTATGTCTTACTTTAAGAAGTGATAGACTCTGATGCGTTTTGAATCACTATCTTAGGGCTTATACTAAATTAGTGGAATCACAGACTTTGATTCTGATGACACAAAATATGATTTATGAGTAACCCAAACATCTAGCTTAGTCAAATAAAAAATTTCTAAAGAAATTGACTATTATTTGTTTCATAGAATTCTTAAGTGTCTTTCTGAGTCATTACATGACATTTTCTTCGGATATAAAGACACTAAAGATCACTAAGATTCAGTTTAAGGTTTCATCTGTGGAACAACTTTGATACCCATAAGTTGATAGGTCAGACAAACTATCATAGCTAGGAGTATCAAAGAATTTAAAATTATATACGTAAACATAGCTTGTACTAAAGCTGAATGGATCAGATATCTTACTATGTAAATATCAAATAGATCCAGGTCTAAAGTTTACTCTTGATATGGCTTCATGAAGTATTAAACAAATTAAGCATCTCAGTATTCTATTCATCCCGGTAGTACGAAGATGTACCGTGATATCCGTCAGCACTTCTGGTGGAATGACATGAAGAGGAAGATAGCCCGGTTTGTCTCTCGATGTTTGGTTTGTCAATAAGTTAAAGCTGAACATCATAGGCCAGCTGGACTTCTTCAGCCATTGTCGATTCCAGAATGGAAGTGGGAACATATAACCACAGATTTTGTGACTGGATTACCTAGATCCTCGGCTGGCAAAGATGTTATTTGGATTATTATAGACAGGCTCACGAAGGTGGCTCACTTTCTCCCGTTCAGAGTTGGTCAGTCGACGGCTCAGCTAGCAGAGATATACCTCAGGCAGATTATCAGATTGCACGGTGTACCAGTCAGTATCACCTCGAAAAGAGATTCCATATTTACGTCGCACTTTTGGCGTAGTCTGCAAGAGAGTTTGGGGACTCACTTCCAGTTCAGCTCAGCTTATCACCCGCAGACGGATGGTCAGTCGGAACGCATGATCCAGACTCTTGAAGATATATTGAGATCTTGTATGCTCGACTTCGGTGGTTCGTGGAAAGATCACCTGCATCTGGTGGAGTTCTCGTACAATAACAGTTTCCAGGCCAGCATCCAGATGGCACCGTTCGAGGCACTGTATGGTAGGAAGTGCAGATCCCCGCTAGCATAGGACGACGTTGGAGAGAGACAGATGCTCGGTCCAGAAATGATTGCCTAGACAGTTGAAGTGGTCAGAAGAGTCAGAGATCATCTTCGAGTTGCCCAAGATCGCCAGCGTCATTGGACCGATTTTCATTGGTGCCCTCTTGAGTTTTCTGTCGGCGACCATATATTTCTGAGGATTTCGTCTAACCGTGGCGTCATTCGTTTCGGCGTACGGGAAAAGCTTAGTCCTAGGTATATAGGACCGTTCGACATTCTAGAGTGAGTAGGAGATGTATCCTATCGTCTCGCTCTTCCACCGTCGCTATGTAAGGTGCATTGTAATACCCCGCTCCGTACGGCACATTACGCTGAAGCGTTGACTCAACGGGTCGCGTGGACCGAATAAAATGTATCGATGCAAATCGATAGGCGAGTTACGTTGTCCCGAGCAACGCATCAACTTTGTCGATGCGAAGAGTTGCCTTGCCCCGAAAGAATGCATCGAGTTGAATCGATGCGAAGCGCCGCGTTGCCCCGAAGGATGAGTGCGTTGAATCGGCTCGAAGATTCTAAGAAATTGAATCGACCAAGGCGCAAGTCCGAATCGTTGAAGTATTTATTTTAGTTGGTTTCGTGTGCAGGTTATACTTTGACGGGAAAATATTAGAGGTCGATCTTTTGCAATATTTAGTAAGGGGTCCGCGAAATCAAATTGTCGCCTTGCGACGGGCTAAGACGGGCACGCTAAGTCAAATCGGACGTATAACTCAATGAAGCACGAAGTGCTCGAATGGCTAAGTCAGGAGAGTGGCCGTGCAACAAAGTTAGGGAATCGAGCCGCATCGGCTCGGCGAAACGACGAAGGCGTATCGACTCAAGGTGGGAGGATTGACTTCTTTTTACTCCTTCATTCGATAAGTCAAATATATCATTGTATGCTAAGTTAACCTATCGACGCCACGGGCGTGGCCGATCGGAGATAAAATCATAGTGTGAGTCAAACACTAAGTTAGAACAATTGAAATGAAACGTGCATCAATATGCACGAGTCGCTATGGGACATTGGATATCGCTAAGGCGAGCGCCTCGGTGCGCAAGCCGTAAGAACATGGGATAACTGTAATCGGCGAGTGCCTTAGTGCACGAACCATACCGTGCCTTTGATGCACGAGTTAGACGGCTAGAACATTGAAAGACAATAGGCGAGCGCCCTAGCGCGCAAGCCCCGAACATTGAATGCTAAGTTGTAGAACATTGGAAGTACGGTCGAAACGTGCCTACGTGCACGGGATAATAAAAGATGGCTTCGTTGCGAGAGAATACAGTTACGGTATGAATGTGGCGGAACTGTCGGATATGACATGTTGCCTCGAAAGGTGTTCGAGACCTTCGGGTCGTTCGGTTGACGAGCATTGAGTTGAGGCACGATGCCATTGAATCATCGAAACGAAGTGCGAGACGAAAGAACATAGAAAGCTAAATGGAAGAAATACGAGACGATAAGTCTGAGTCTCGGACTCAAGACTGTGTTTGGTTGTTTGAATTTAACTGTTGAATGATAGGGCGTTGCATGGTCGATTGGAATGGGCTCGAGATTAATGTGATAATAACTCGTGCACGAGTATCCCCCCAAACGGTTAAATGCCGGAGGTCCCCGGAACCGATTTGGCCGCGGAGGGATGGATAATCTTTGTAGGCGCACATCCTTAAACAAGATGGAAGAAGCCGCAAATGATGGCATGTAGCGAAAACGTTTCGGTTGTTTGGGAGGTGACCCAACCCGTGAAACGCCGGGCAGCCCAACCAAATAGAGAGAAAAGAAGGAGAGAAAAGAAAGGAACTCCTTTAGTCCATTCCGGCGCGGATACGCCAACGGCCCTCATATAGTTAAGGAACGATGGATTGAAAGTGTAGGCGCATATGCGTCCCGCATAGAGATCCTGCTTAGAGATGCACAATAACATGACAGGGAAGGATTACGGCGTATTCACCTTGCGACGGCGCAAGGGCGAGTGCGTCGACTTGGTAAGTCGTGCCACGAATCAAACACGAGACTGCTTGTTTGTTTGCCTATTCAATTCGATAACATGCTGCTATGATAACATGCTTTACGCTTTCGAAGATGCCATGAAATTGACCCTAAGGAGAACATAGCAAGATTATAAGCTAAGTTGCATGATTCAACATAAAGATTAAAATGTCGGTTTGGAAAGATAATCTTTGCTTCAGTACATGCGAGGACGAACGTACTGATCCCCCACCAGCTTCATGCAGGGTGCAGGGAATGGATTGCTCGCGGCGAAGCGTTGCTTGAACGTGTTAAGGCTTGGAAATGCCGAAGTGCATTGAAGCGTGCTATCGCATTGACGCTCGGACTACGCAGCTGGATTGATGCGGCCGAGATATAGAAGGCATGATGTATGGAACGGTGAAATCCTTTGTGGGCAAGAGAGAACCTGAGTGTTGTAGCCAATCTGGCATATATTGTTAGGATATCGGAAGCCATTGTAATCTCAGTTTCAGATATCAATAAAGAGAATTGTTTCGTATACTCTGTTTCCTTTCGTTGTTAATATCGAATCAAAAGATAACCATTTGAGAACTTGTCATCTTGCCTTGCACGAGCGCAACTCCAGACTCGTGCGGCATTACGCCCCCTGCGAGGACGATGATTCAGGTGATTCCGGGTCGGGGTGTGACAAATTGGTATCAGAGCTCTAGGCTCAATTTCCTCTGGACGCTCGCTTCATTACAATTCGAAAAGTTGCCCACCACCACTTGATATCACTCTTGACTCTACTCGATGCCGCACTGGATGTTCCATACAATAAGTCTAATACAAATCATGAAATTTTGCCGCTTGTGTTTTGGAAATTTTATGATGTTTGCTAAGAATGTCGCAAAGGGTATATTGTATTGAATGCAAACGAGCCGTAAAAATGTTAGTTGCTGCAAGCACAACAAATTGTGAAATACGATTTGAGATGTTGTCGCAATGTAACATGTTGAATGAGAAATAAAATGATGCACGAAGTACAACGAGTAATGGTGATTATGCGTTAAAATGAAAGTGAGAAGTGATAGGCCAATATCGAATGTGTTAAAACGGATTGTGCATTGACTTGGAAAGTCGAGAGTAATTCGTTGCACGTGGTGCGGTAAATGCCGGAAATGGTCGTTGCACGATGTGCAACGCATATTGAAAGTAAAAAAATTATTGCACTTGGTGCAACGCATATCAAATTAATCGTTGCACGAAGTGCAAAGGAAGTTGAAAATAAATCGTTGTACAAAGTGAAATGAAAATGTCAGAAATAAATCGTAGCACGATGTGCAACGCGTATCGGAAGTGAAATTTGTTGCACGGGGTGTAATGCATATCAAATAAATTGTTGCACGAGATGCAACGTAAGGAAAGAATTGAAATCGTAAATCGATAGAACGAATCGTTCGGTTGCACACCAAACTTATATTGGCAAACGAGAACATTGACCGAATCGTGTCGAATTTTGATAGAATCAAAGTTACGGTTGTGATCAAGCACGATCACTGCAGAAATCGTGAGTCGGAAGAGAACGTTGGCCTATACTAAGTATAACGCGAGGGAAATGGCTTGAACTCCAAGTGGTATATGCCATACCACGTAGGCGATGAATGACTCGATTTCGAGTGGTATATGGTATAGCACTTGTGCGATAAATTGCATCGACGCTTTGTGAGAATTGCGGAAAGTTTGTCCGCAACGGACGGGGGAGTACCGAGACTCGATTGAAAATTTGTATGACGGTATGTTGATGCAAGTGTTCTTCGAAATTCGGTTGGGACGATAAGGCGAGACTCGTATCAACAAACGATACGTCGGACGAGAATGATAAGTTGGTTGGACGACCGAGACTAGCAAAACGATTATGCCTTGACGCAATAATCGGATCGACGGGAAAGGAATACTCGAGCTTACAAATGAGTCGCACGACTTGCGATCTCGGTAGAAACGTTGGGCGAGACGAATCGAATCGTACGACTTGTGATCTCGATAGAAATGTTAGGCGATGTGAATTATAATCGAATCGCACGATGTGCGACTTCGGTAAGAAAGTTGGTTGACGCGAGAAACAGTGCCTATGAAATAGTTGGTTAAGTTACGGCGACACTCATTTGAGTACGACTGAAAATACGCGAAACTTAGAGGGCGAGATTATATAACCCAAGGGCACGATGTTGGATAATCGGTAACTCGGTTACGCGATCAAAGTATAGCGGGATGCGGTGAATCGAAAAATGATTCGATACGTATAGAAAAGTTTGTTGCGAACTTGGATGTATGCAATACGAGTTAAGTTGACGTTGAAACGGATTCGAAGTCGACCCTCTTGCTATCGAAGTTGTTATGAACTATCAAGATCGATACGTAAGGAAACGTAAGCACGATGTGAGAATACAAAATGGAGTGCGCCTTGCGCTATCAAAATTTTGTAAGTAAGGATACGAGAATGAATGAACTTGGTTGATCATAAATTTTGTGATTGATCAAAGATGAGACTATAAGTCATCGACGATTGCTCGATGCGTATAGCATCTCGTGTGTCGACCCGTGAATAAGATAGACTCAAACTTGATGCGAGTAGATGTTTCGTAAATTGCGGAATCATCGACGGCAGTGCATGACTTAACTCGGAGGATAGTTGCGCATCAGTTTGCGCCGTTAGAAATGGTTTTTTCCGAAATTGGGTAGTCGCATAGAATCGTCGGAACGTGGTTTGGCTTCGAAATAAGATATAGCATGGTTCATAGTAAAACTATCCTTCGGTGATGATCCACAATTATCGAGCGTAGCTTCGGGGCAGCTGACCCTAGAAGACTTGACCGCCAAATCGAATTGAATGCTGCAGACCGTAAGATGACCCATGCGATATCGAATATAAGATTGCACCGATAACAAATATAACACGGTGCATGTTGACGGTAAGTCTAGGCGATCGAGAATTGTTGGAACAGCTTTCGATTGAGAATGATATAGTTATATTTTGAGTATTCGTCGGATGAATACTTGAATGATTATGTTGGTCAACGGTCGAACTAGAATTCACCAACGGACTTGGTGATTCGGATAGGCGATTGCGAGAAACGTGCTATGCACGAGAGAGAATGATAAGGGAATGACCTATAAGTCATGTCGTTAGATTCGGATTTACCTTGCAATTGAGCTTGCGTGAATCGAACTTGTATTCGATGTTGCGAGACGGATAAGTTAGAATTTGGCTAGTGAATTCCTACTCGTTAGGAAATCGAATGTAAGACGCGTCGTAAAGACCTTCGTGCTAAGGCGATCATTGCCTTGAGCACTGTCGCCTTGCTATAAACTTTCATGTCGGATAAATTGTGGCCTTTGTGCAATGTCAATTTAAACTTGCGTCGGAAGAATCTAAGCACGGGGACTATGTAAGTAACCAGCGGGCGTAGCCCTGAATGTTGATGCATTTGCAATTCAACGAAGGAAATGATAATCGAGATAACTGCATAGCCAGACTTCGGAAATAGTTGGGTAGCGACTTCGAACGCAAGGCGTTGCGGAGGATCGTTACGATCGGATGCGCGACGGCTTGACGCGACGCGTAGAATTGATAGTCCCGATAAAACATACGAAATGAGAAATGCGATTTTGAATCGCGTCGCGTGCAGTGACTTTGTTGAATGAATCGCATGTGTATCAATATGCATATGCGATGAAATTTCGAGAACAATTGCTAAGGATAAGTCCGATCGAGAGTACGAGATGACAAGCATAGGATTGAAATTTACCTGTCAGCTTTGTTCCAATTTGCTACGACTGGACTCGGTCGAAATACATATATCTTCGGGACGCCTTGAATATAGGTATGAATCCAAATCGAGTTGTATACAAAATTCAAATCGAGCTGCAGGGAAGACTATGAAATGTTAATGAAAGGCTTGCGAGATAGTGTGAAACTGAATAACGTTGGTGGGACGAGATCGTGATACAGTCTATAAAACACTTAGTTAGAGTGTTAGTTTTGGTTCGAGGACGAACCTTGTTTTGAGTGGTATATTCTGTAATACCCCGCTCCGCACGGCGCATTACGCTGAAGCGTTGACTCAACGAGTCGCGTGGACCGAATAAAATGTATCGATGCAAATCGATAGGCGAGTTACGTTGTCCCGAGCAACGCATCAACTTTATCGATGCGAAGAGTTGCCTTGCCCCGAAAGAATGCATCGAGTTGAATCGATGCGAAGCGCCGCGTTGCCTCGAAGGATGAGTGCGTTGAATCGGCTCGAAGATTCTAAGAAATCGAATCGACCAAGGCGCAAGTCCGAATCGTTGAAGTATTTATTTTAGTTGGTTTCGTGTGCAGGTTATACTTTGAAGGGAAAATATTAGAGGTCGATCTTTTGCAATATTTAGTAAGGGGTCCACGAAATCAAATTGTCGCCTTGCGACGGGCTAAGACTTGGGCACGCTAAGTCAAATCGGACGTATAACTCAATGAAGCACGAAGTGCTCGAATGGCTAAGTCAGGAGAGTGGCCGTGCAACAAAGTTAGGGAATCGAGCCGCATCGGCTCGGCGAAACGACGAAGGCGTATCGACTCAAGGTGGGAGGATTGACTTCTTTTTACTCCTTCATTCGATAAGTCAAATATATCATTGTATGCTAAGTTAACCTATCGACGCCACGGGCGTGGCCGATCGGAGATAAAATCATAGTGTGAGTCGAACACTAAGTTAGAACAATTGAAATAAAACGTGCATCATTATGCACGAGTCGCTATGGGACATTGGATATCGCTAAGGCGAGCGCCTCGGTGCGCAAGCCGTAAGAACATGGGATAACTGTAATCGGCGAGTGCCTTAGTGCACGAACCATACCGTGCCTTTGATGCACGAGTTAGACGGCTAGAACATTGAAAGACAATAGGCGAGCGCCCTAGCGCGCAAGCCCCGAACATTGAATGCTAAGTTGTAGAACATTGGAAGTACGGTCGAAACGTGCCTACGTGCACGGGATAATAAAAGATGGCTTCGTTGCGAGAGAATACAGTTACGGTATGAATGTGGCGGAACTGTCGGATATGACATGTTGCCTCGAAAGGTGTTCGAGACCTTCGGGTCATTCGGTTGACGAGCATTGAGTTGAGGTACGATGCCATTGAATCATCGAAACGAAGTGCGAGACGAAAGAACATAGAAAGCTAAATGGAAGAAATGCGAGACGATAAGTCTGAGTCTCGGACTCAAGACTATGTTTGGTTGTTTGAATTTAACTGTTGAATGATAGGGCGTTGCATGGTCGATTGGAATGGGCTCGAGATTAATGTGATAATAACTCGTGCACGAGTATCCCCCCAAACGGTTAAATGCCGGAGGTCCCCGGAACCGATTTGGCCGCGGAGGGATGGATAATCTTTGTAGGCGCATATCCTTAAA
Organism: Iris pallida; assembly: GCA_029216955.1. Lineage (NCBI taxonomy): Eukaryota > Viridiplantae > Streptophyta > Magnoliopsida > Asparagales > Iridaceae > Iris > Iris pallida. The sequence continues at coordinate 5,552,173 of JANAVB010042015.1, read as the reverse complement.
CAAGATAGGAGAAGTCGCAAATGATGGCATGTAGCGGGAACGTTTCGGTTGTTTGGGAGGTGACCCAACCCGTGAAATGCCGGACAGCCCAACCAAATAGAGAGAAAAGAAGGAGAGAAAAGAAAGGAACTCCTTTAGTCTATTCTGGCACGGATACGCCAACGACCCTCATATAGTTAAGAAACGATGGATTAAAAGTGTAGGCGCATATGCGTCCCACATAGAGATCCTGCTTAGAGATGCACAATAACATGACAGGGAAGGATTACGATGTATTCACCTTACGACGGCGCAAGGGCGAGTGCGTCGACTTGGTAAGTTGCGCCACGAATCAAACACGAGATTGCTTGTTTATTTACCTATTCAATTTGATAACATGATGCTATGTTAACATGCTTTACGCTTTCGAAGATGCCATGAAATTGACCCTAAGGAGAACATAGCAAGATTATAAGCTAAGTTGCATGATTCAACATAAAGATTAAAATGTCGGTTTGGAAAGATGATCTTTGCTTCAGTACATGCGAGGACGAACGTACTGATCCCCTACCAGCTTCATGCAGGGTGCAGGGAATGGATTGCTCGCGGCGAAGCGTTGCTTGAACGTGTTAAGGCTTGGAAATGCCGAAGCGCATTGAAGCGTGCTATCGCATTGACGCTCGGACTACGCAGCTGGATTGATGCGGCCGAGATATAGAAGGCATAATATATGGAACGGTGAAATCCTTTGTGGGTAAGAGAGAACCTGAGTGTTGTAGCCAATCTGGCATATATTGTTAGGATATCGGAAGCCATTGTAATCTCAGTTTCAGATATCAATAAAGAGAATTGTTTCGTATACTCTATTTTCTTTCGTTGTTAATATCGAATCAAAAGATAACCATTTGAGAACTTTTCATCTTGCCTTGCACGAGCGCAACTCCAGGCTTGTGCGGTATCACGCCCCCTGCGAGGACGATGATTCAGGTGATTCCGGGTCGGGGCGTGACATGCATGACGTATTCCATGTATCCCAACTACGACGGTATATCCAGGACCCGAGCCATATCATGGATCATTCGGAATTGGTTGTTGATACCAACCTTTCGTACGAGGAGAGGCCCGTGTCTATATTGGACCGAAGAGAGAAGACACTCAAGAACAAGACTATCAAGTTAGTCCAAGTTGCTTGGGGTCATCACTCTTTGGGTGAGTCAACGTGGGAGCGTGAGGATGGTATCCGATCACGTTATCCCGACCTATTTGACTCGTGAGGTATAATATCTTTCTTATGCCTCATGCCTTCGACTCCTTGCTTGCATGAATAATTACTTGATTGCTTGATTAGTATAGCTTGCCTGTGATTAGTATAGCTTGTCCTTGCATCTCTAGCCTCTTGATTAAATTCTGAGGATGAAATTCTTTTAAGGTGGATAGAGTTGTAATGCCTATAGAACGTATTACGTATTTTGGGATACGTGTACGTATCTTGACTCGTATTGCATGTCTCCTGGCTTAGTTCGGCTTGTTTGGGTTGGCTTGGTTCGGCTTGGGTTGCTTATTGGTTCATCATGAACCAAGGGGAGAACCTTTACCTACCACCACCATCCCCATTTATTAGCCCAACTCATTCTCTCTCTTTATTTACTTCTTCTTTTCTTCTTGTCCACCATTACTTCTTCACCTACCATGGAGAGAGAGAGAGAACTCTTAGGCAAGTGCAGCTTGCTTTATGGAGGAACCCAAATTTTATTGTTCTATTTTCTTCTCCACGAGATTCTAACACACTTTAATATTTAGCATTTCTAATTTCCATGGTTCAATTTGTGTAGATCTATGTTTATTGTATTTTTGAATTTCTTAGATTTTGATCTACTTAACATTGTTATTTCCAAGTTTTGATGGTTCCATGTTGTAGAGTATTTCGTTCTGCCCCATTTTGACCTATGGAAGCCTAAATTCCGACTTCGGATGAATGATTTATGAGCCTTGAAGCCATGGACTCCATGGTTCTTCTTCTCGGACAAGCAGAGAAGAACAGTTTCCGAGCCGCATGGCAGTCTTCAGCCGCATGGAAGTACTTGATCGCATGAATGTTCATGCGGCAAGTCTCTTCTAGCCGCATGAGCTTGTCGCCCGAGCAGCCGCATAAGAACCCCCTTCCTTAACCGCATGGAGTTACTCCTCCGCTGCCGTATGGCACTGCGCCTTCTAGCCGCATGAAGTCTACTCCCTGCAGTCGCATAAAGCTTGGACAATCCCCAGCCGCATAGGACTTCATGATACCCAGCCACATATAGCCTGTCTCCTTTCAGCCGCATATGGCCTCGGCCTAATCTAGCCGCATGAACCCCAATACCGCAGTCGCATATGCTTGATGGATTCTTCAGCCGCATAAGGCTCTGGCTACTTCTCAGCCGCATAGGCCTTGCCATGACCCAGCCGCATGAGAATCTATGGTTCGGCCGCATGTACTTGTTGAACCACAGCCGCATAAGTCCAACTTTTTCCTGAGCTGCATGAACTCTTAATTCTTAGCCGCATAAGACCCTGTGTTCCCAGCCGCATGAGCCCCCACTACTTTCCAGCCGCATGTGCCCCCCTTTATTCTCGAGCCGTATGACATTGACCCTTTTCTAGCCGCATATGCTTATCCTTCCTGAACCGCATAGGCGCGTGGTCTTCAGCCGCATAAGTACGCATGCTCTCTGCTGCATGAATCCAATTAGCTGCATGGCTCCTTCGACAGTCTTTTCCTCTTTTCTTATTATTATTATATATTATTATTATTATTTAACTAAAATGTCACAATTATGTTTATGACATGTAAGTTCTGATATGTCCCATAGACACGATAGAAGCCCGCCGTGGCGCACTCTTAACAAGTAGACTGACATGATATATCTCGATATGCTGTTACGACAGCTAGCATGACATGACAAGTATGAATGACCTGGACACCGTAGACGATTGTGTTTATGCAAATAAACCAGTACTGCCTTGCATCATGTCTAGGATAGGGATCCCTGAGTACCACGATCAGGGATACCTACTACAATTGACTAAGGCTAATAAACTAGAACAATTCAGTAGTCATGAAGAGATTTTCCAGCTACAGGCAATTCCGTTATCTGGACGCACTAATTGGACTTGTAGCCTACCGACGAGTAGGACACATTTCTAGCACACAGTCACGTGTTGCATCTTTCATAAACGGACATTCGACCCAGATAACCTGGATGGTCTGCAGGGCTTGTGGCTGATGGGATGATCTCATTGCATCTTGCTAGTAATTAGGCTTATGATAACCCTAGTTAGTTAAAGTATCAAGCCAAACTCTTTGTTTGGCCGTGATTGATTGGATGGAATCTAGTCCAGCTTAGTCTCGTCCTGATCCTGTACAAGATTGTGACATGACATGATTACTTATTCTTGCCTCAACAATAACGATCAGGGGTCCAGTTTTGTTCAGGCGAAGGGTTACAACCCCGATCCTTGTTTGGTTTAAGGGTTGTAACCTGGCTCCCGGAGCAGTTCTGTGTCCTCTCTTCGTTTATTATCGTATTGTACCCCTTGTCCTGCTCGTCATGTTTTACCTTACTTCAATATCATGATTATTTATACTGGCCTTAACAATAAAGATCAGGGGTCCAGTTCTGTTCAGGCGAAGGGTTACAACCCCGGTCCTTATTTGGTTTAAGGGTTGTAACCTGGCTCCCCTGTGTCCTCTCTTCGTTTATTGTCTTGTTACCTAACCAATAGTATTTGAGACGGATTTCTATTCAGGTGAAGGGTTCCAACTCTGGTCCTTATTTGGTTTAAGGGTTGTGACCTGGCTACTTGAATGGTTTCCTCGTACTCAGTTTACTGTTGCTATCTCTATTATTATCAGTTCTTTATTTATCATCTTTAATATTCTATGGTGATATGCTGGTTTTAGTTCCTAAGTGAAGCCTCCTTTGTGGCACTTGCTCTTTCTGGGTCTGATCCAGCTGGTTTTGTATGACCATATATCAGAGTAGCACCAGAGGATCTACCTGTCTTCCAGCCAGATGGTGACCACCAGGCGTAACCCTGACAACGAGTGGGTTTATTTTTGATCCTCCCACTTTATTGTAAAATTATTCTTTTGAGGCGTTTAGCCGGCGAGCACATGTTAGCTCGTATTGCACCTTTATTTTCTGTCTGCCTACGGGCCGTAACATGATTGGCAAATCCTAGGGTTGATCATGTATGACTAAAACTCTTGCTAGTCTTAACATTTTGTACGACTAGCTTCATGATCATCCGAATATGTAATGTATGGGACGCCTTGCTATTATATATTTGGTGCTCTGACATCTTGTAATTGTTATTACTTGCTTGAGATTGAGACAATATGCTTGTTCATGACCATAGGTGACTGATGGATTGTAGTTCAACCCTCGTGTATCTAGACAGCCGTGACCGTATAGCGAGGTGGGTTGCACTTCAATATACGTAGCTGGCTATGTACGCCCCCGCTCTCCAGTATTCTGGTTCTGGGGCGTTACACTTCTCATCTCTTGTTTCTTTCCTTCTATTACCTTGGAACTTGACCTTTTGGAGGAGATTGTTGGCAACATATGTTGTTTTGAGCAAAAGCTCAAGTCCAATTTACACTTAGAGATTCAAGACTCCTCCTCATTTATTTTTTACCATTATAAATCCAATAAATTGGTAGCGTTTGACATCTTAAATCATGTCCAGATACATTGTATCACATGGTTTTTCTTTAATATCCAACAGAAGTCCAGATACATTGTATTATATGTTTTTTATTTGAATTATTTGTAACGTTTAATTCTTTATTGGGTGGATTAAATTGCTTTTAATCTCCATTACTTCATGACCGTTGGAGAAAAGCCTATATATTGAGGCCTATCCCAATACTTCGGGATATATCAAAAAATTCCTTTATGAATACTATCTTCTCTAATCTCGTCTTTTCTGATCCGAGCTTTCCTTTCTTCGTTGTTGCTCTGGGCAGAGCTAAGTCGGGGTCACTCTCTCTTCGTCGTGTGCGGCAAGGAGATTCCGGTGGAGCGGAGATTTTACCACTATGAGCGTTCGGATACGGTCTGCACATAGACCCGGACTAACTCTTAGGGCAGTGCTACGTGCGCGACTTCCCCGGAGGCCGGTAACATTTACATATTTTATTTTGTTTGCATATTTCTAAGTGAAGAATATTGAAGAAAATCCAACATTATTGGTCTTGGTCCACGACTAGTATTGTGCATATTCAGGTTCAATATAAAGTTTATATATACGAGTAAATATACGTATTTAAAAGTATAATAACGTATAATAAGAATATTATTCAATTATAGTCACGTCTCTCTTTTAGGCAAGTTATATGGATACATCAAAAAGTGATCAGAGTCCTTGTTAGATCCTGGCAGTCCTTTGTTAGAAACTGGGTAGTCCAGTCTACAGACTGGACTGCCAGAAAAATTAAAAAAATGGGCTAGCCACGATCACTTTTTGATGTGCCAATATAACTTGTCCTCTTTTAACTCGTGATTAATGCGTGAGGTACGTATTTTTCTTTTTTTGGTTGAGTTCGATTTTTCATGTTGACAAATTTAAATTTTTTTCAACAATTTTTTTACACAATTTAATTTTTTCTAATAATAAAATAGACCATGATATATATATACGACTTAAACGGCTCAAAAGTGAATCGTTTCGAAATAGAAGATATATGACTCAACCAAAGTAGAAGAATCACGATCTTGTCAAGCCCACTGCTATCGTGTTATGACATTAATGAGGGTCTATTATATGTTCGGAAATAAGTGATGATCAGTTCAGCAATAACACGGACAATTCACCAATGAGTTCATAAGCTGTACACAGGCGAAATTTTGTAGGAGAGTCTCCATTTTTTTTTCAGCACTGATAGATATTATGTTTCTATTTCCAAAATCATCCCTAACAGTTTTTCCGCTCGTAGGATCGAAATATTGAATCAGTAATAGTTGTCCATGACTAGTAATGTGCAGACTTCGCAGATCAGAACCCACAAACTTTATAATTTGAAGTTCTTGTTCGTTGGAAACTTTTGGCATACTACATGAGTACATTCTCACGAGAAGTCACGCACGTGCTTTCCACGTGTCCTTTGTTTGTATGTTTTCTTACTTTTAAATATATACTTATATGACAACAAATTTTAAAATAGTATAAACTATTTTGAGATAAAATTATTTTTGAAATAATGAATATTTATTGTAATTGGATCTGTATAATTATTCTTGATTAGTAATTTTAATATTATTGGAGAGATATGCAATTACCTTTTTTTTACTTTATATATATATATATATATATATATATATATATATATATATATATATATATATATATATATATATATATATATATATATATATATATAAAGTAAAAAAAATATATATATATATATAATATGAAGCTTTAAAAAGTCTCAAAAGTGAACCGTCTAAGCCGTCATTATTTCACGGTCCATTTACTTTTAAAAAAAATTAATTATGTAAAATTTTGTTAAAAAAATTTAAAATTTGTCAACATAGGAAATTGAACTCAATCAAACAAGAAAATTACCTCACACCTTAACCACATGAGTTAGAAAAAATCTTTGACTATAATTGGATAATATTCTTTTTATCCGTTATTATACCTGCAAAGCACGTGGATTTACTAGTATATATAATGAGGCTTCAAAATGGCTCAAAAGTGAGTCGTCTAAGCCGTGTATATCATCAACCAACTTTTTCTTTCTGTTTAAAAAAAAATAAGATTTTAAAGTTAACTTAACTTTCTTATTTTCTGTGTGGGTAACCGAATCCTCTACCTAAAAAATTAAAAATCATCAGATACTAGAATATATTTAAAATTAAAATTATGTTTAAACTAACGACATAACATTATCTAATCAAACACATATCCAAAATTTTAAAAAAAATAATCATAACAAATCATATTCAAATATATTCAAATCATATTTTAAAATATTCTAATATAATCTAAATTTTTATATACTTTATTAATACTATTATTATTGATTTTCTATACGTGCAACGCACATGAACGTGACTATATATATATATATATATATATATATATATATATATATATATATATATATATATATATAGTATAAAGGGGCTTCAAAACGGCTCAAGATTGAGCCGTTTAAGCCGTGTATATTATCAACCATTTTCTTAAAAAAAATTAAATTATGTAAAAAAAAATTGTTAATTTTTTTAATTTGTTATATATATGCAAAATGGAAAATCGAACTCAACCAAACAAGAAGAAAACCTCCCACCCTAATGACATGAGTTAGAAACGATATTTAACTATAATTGAATAATATTCTTATTATACATTATCAAACGTGCTTTGCATGTGCATTACTAGTATATATAAGGGGACTTCAAAACGGCTGAAGATTTAGCCATGTAAGCCATATGTATATCGTCGACCATTTTTTTTTTTAAATTATGAAGATAAAGATTTAAACTTTCTCTCCTTTTCTTCCGCTTAACCAAATACCCTCTCTTTTATTCACACTAGTCAAGTTCACGTGCATTGCACGTATAAAAAAATCAATGATATTACTAATAATGATATAAAAATTTAAATTATATAGAATATTTTAAATATAATTTAAATATATTTTAATATGATATATTATGATTATTATTTTTAAATTTTGGATATGTATTTAATTAGATAATATTGTGTAGTTAGTTTAAACATAATTTTAATTTTAAATATAGTATAGTATCGGGGTGATTATTAATTTTTTATGTGAGAAGAGATGGTTCGGTTATCCACAGAAGATAAGAAAGGTAGTTAACTTTGAAATTTTATTTTCTATTTTTTAAAAATTTAATGGTTGATGATATACACGCTTAGACGACTTATTTTGGAGCCGTTTTGAAGCCCCTTTATATTAGTAGAGATATATCTATAACAAATTATAATTAAATTTAAATTAAATTTCCATAAATCATATAATATATATATATATAATATATATATATATATATATATATATATATATATATATATATATATATATATATATATATATATATATATTAGATATTCAAACTAATATTAGATATTTAAACTAATATTATCTAAATACATGATCTAAACATAAATCAAAGTTCCAAAAAGAATAAAATTTAAATATATTAGATATTTAAACTAATATCATCTAAATATATATTCAAAATTCTAATTTTTTTTATTTTTTTAAATTTATGCACGTGCACATTGCTAATTCTACTATATAATGCGGCTTCGAAACGGCTCAAAAATGAGTCGTCTAAACCGCATGTATATCATCAACCATTTACTTTACAAAAAAATTACAGAAATTTATAATTTTAAACTTCCTTTCCTTTTCTTCCGCATAACCGAATACAATTTTTATTTTATTTTTCTTCTGCACAACCGAATACCCCATCTTTTATTCGCATATATCCATAACAAATTATAACTAAATTTAAATTAAATTTCTATATATCTTAATTAATATTATTGTTTTATTAATTAAGATATATAGAAATTTAATTTAAATTTAGTTATAATTTGTTATATATATATATATATATATATATATATATATATATATATATATATATATATATATATATAACAAATTTTAATTTAAATTATATTTTGATAATATTAGAAAGAAGAAAACTTATTTTACGTGCAACGCACGTGCTTTTACTAGTATATATAAAGAGGCTCAAAATGAGCCGTCTAAACCGTATGTATATTCTCACGTAATTAAGAAAATAAATCATAAAAGTTTTCTAACTATCGTGTATATATATCCCCACCTAAGTGAAAAAATATCCTAATTTTTCGAAAACATATATCCACAGCCAATAAACATATCTATAAAAAAAAACTTTAACTAAAATATATTCAATATTAAAATTATATTTTAACCGCATATATCCAAACTTTTAAAAAGCATGTCTACAAAAATCATAATTTAGATATATTTAAATAAATTTAATTTAATTTAAGTTCATATCTATTTTTTAATAATATAAGAGAAATTATTTTTTTTATTTTGTTTTTTGATACGTGCAATGCATGTGAACATGACTAGTACTGTTATAAAGAGGCTTCAAACGGCTTGAACATGACTAGTACTACTTAACATATATCTAAAATCCTATAAACATATATATAATAAATTCAAATTCAAATATATTCAATATTTTCTTGTAACTGGGCCTCTGATTAGAATATTGGGATGTGTAGTTCTATCAAAAGTCAAAAACAATGGTGATGTGCTATGTTGTATGAATTTCGACACAAATACAAATATGGATACGGACAAGATAAAAATAGAATATATATATATATATATATATACATATATATATATATATATATATATATATATATATACACACACACACACACACGTGCGTTGCACGTATTTTAACATTTCTTAATTAGTTTAGGAAGATTCTTTAGAAAGACCAAAGGGTAGTCTTCATAATTACTATGTTGTCCTTATTAAAATTAATGAACTATTTTTAATTAGTATAAGTATGTAAGGGTATTTTTGGAATTCAAAAGTTTCACCATCTAAGTTTTCCTATATATATATATATATATATATATATATATATATATATATATATATATATATATATATATATATATTGGAACAAGGTAAGTGTTACAGACTACTGGTCCGAAGACCAACAAACTAGGTCCGAAGACCACACTCTTAGCCCGAAGGCTGGACCTGCACTTGTATCAAACCCTATCCGTATCCGGCTTGCACTCATATTTATTCCCCCACAAGAATTCAAATGTGCTTTTTCCGTTGCTCGAACCTGCAACCTCTTGGGAGGATATGTCTGTTATTCACGAGGCGTAATTTTTGTTGGAAAACTGAGAAATGAAACGATTGTAAAAACAATATTTCATAGCAACTCTTCAAAGAAGGTGCACTATAGAGATCCTTGAAGGATTCTGTGTAACGAATATCTAAAAAAATTTTGTTACCATAGCAAACGAATGTAATGCTTCTAAAAAGAAGGTACAAATCAAATTGCTAGCAGCAGCAGCGATGAAAGCCCACAAAGAGTTTTTGATTAGATTGGAGAAGAAGAGAAGGAAAAAAGAAAGAGAGAGGCAACTTTGCTGGGGTGATCAGATCACCGTTGCTCAAAGCAAGATTCGCCTATATACGATCCGCTTTCAGGCACCAGCAAGTTCTTAGAGAACTTCTGGAACGCTCGTCAGTCAATTTTTGAGACTTGAATGAGCTTCCTGAACTTTACGGACTCCTTTAACTCTCTTCTTGGTGCATCTTTCAAATGAGCCTAAGGTGCTCTATTTATAGAGTGGAGTGAGACTTCACCTCTTCTCCTATCCGATGTGGGACTAAAAACCAATACTCAAAAATAGAGTTTGATATTTTAGATCACCCCATAATCAGCATAGAAGGGTGCCAGTCCACGCCTGCCCCCCGAACACTCCCGTGCATGCACGAGACATCCTGGAGTCCGTGTCCGAGTCCGAGTCCGCACAACAAAAATCAACTTGCATCCTTGTTGGAATTAATCCTTTTTCCTTCTAAAAAATACTCTCACATGGCACACACTTGTGCCCTACCACACCTCATGTGCACACCTCAACACAAGCAATGCATTATATTGAGATACATACCATTTGGTGTAGCCGATGTGGGACTATCTTTCCTGGTCTAAAGATAAAAAAACACCAACAATCTTCCACACATCTCAGTATATGGGTTGAGCATTTCCCACAGTGACTGTCCATCATGCATTAGGAGAGATGTCGCTACGACTTGAATCTTTCCGCATAGGTTAAATAATAGCATGATACAAGAATGGACTAAGCCTTGAATTATGCACCATAACTGTAATTCTTCCCACTCACATAATGACATCAACTGTGCGTCTGGCTGCACATTAAAGGCCTTGGGCCAGCCTGGTTTCAGTGTATAATTTTGGGCATCTACAAGTTTACCCTCAATAGATGGCCTGATATCTCTGTCCATACACTATAGGTGAGTTCTTTATCAAAGAGACATGGCATGAAGCCTTGTTCTTCCCTTGTGGTGCTACACCGCTATGACATAACCTAAAGCCGAGGCATTATTCCTACCGGGAGCTCATCGTAGTGTCATACTACTGTAGCATGAGGTCACATCCTCTTTGTAGTGCCATACCACCCAGCATGAAGCCTTAGGCTCTTTTGCGGTGTTACGCCGCAACGACATGGCTTGTAAGGTCGAGGCTTTACCCCTATCCGGGTACCTTATCATGGTGTCGTGCCACTGTAGCATGAGGAACACCTCCCCTTTGTAGTGCTGGCTACTCCTCTTTAATTTTATCATATAGAATTAGGATGCCTGTCAATTTGCGGTGCTACTCCGCTGTGACTTGGCTCACAAAGCCGAGGCATTACCCCTAACCGGGAACCTCATGGTAGAGTCACCCCACTATAGCATGGAGTTACACTCCTTGTAGTGCTGCGCTACCATGCTTTCTCTAAAGCACACCAGGCATTCACTCTGCCTGAGAACTCATTAAGGCGTTTAAGCCAACCTTCCTACATGATTTATTTTCAGCAAAAAATAACAGTAGACAACAGTGGTTGTAGGTTCGTAACCTCTCCATGCTACAGAGGATAAATACCCACCGTTTCTGATATTCTTCTAGTTAATAGTCCTCCCTTGAACTAAAATCTAGATGCCTAGTAGATTTCTCTTTGAACTAATAGCATAAAACTTTATGATAGGAATGTAATAACACAATATCAGAATGCCTTCAAGCCTATTTTATAAGTTGTGTTATCGACCAGCTGGCGCTTGAAGCCCTTGGTGAACGGATCCGCCAGGTTCTTCTGACTCTGAACATCAATCACTGTAATAACATCCCTCTTGATGAGATCGTGTACTGCCATGTGCTTCAACCGCATAGTCCTCTTCTTCCTATTGAAGAGGTAATTTGATGCCACCGCCGCAGTCGCCTGGTTGTCGCAGTATATCGTTATCGCCGTTATTTGTGCCTCAACGACTGGAAGATCATATATGAGCTCCCAAAGCCATTCTACTTCCTCCACTGCGACCGGTGCATATAGATTAGGTGGACCTTGCTGGTGGCAATCCACGTACAAGTCCTTGCATTGAAATCAAAGTAGTCTAAGTTAACTGAACAAAGCGCCTTCTGAACAGGCTTGAATATAACACCCCAAATAATCGAGAGTACTTCGTGCAAAGGAGTTAGAAAACACGCCTACGACGCGCTAGGACCTGAGGCAGGGACACGTACTTGATATTGAAAGTTTATATAAATTGTTGACTAACTTGGTTTACTTTGGACAGGGAAGACCGGACGGTAAGTATGGGTAAGTCGTGCATGCATTTTCATGCAAACACTTGAATTTGGCAACACAGGATAGGTTATGAAATATGCCATGAAACTGATCCTAAGGCAAGATTAGAAAGACAATGAATGATAGACGGTGCACAAAAGTAAATAGAATGTGTTTGGTAATGATGGCATTGTGGGCGAGCTAGCCTCCCCACCAGTGCATAACAATGTACTGATAACCCTACAGATTTCTTGCAGGAAGCAGGAGACGTCGTCGGGTGCGGAGCTTCCCTCGAACGTGCTAAGGCGCAGAGCTAACTCTGGAGCCTTGGAGCATTATAAGGAGCTGAAGCACCATATACATGATATAATGTATCGGAACATCGCCATGATTTATTCCATCTTGTAAGCCACTTGGCACGCCTTTTATGTTTCAGAGAGAGAGAGCTTTGAGCGATTTGTAATCTCGGCCTAGCGCCGCTTGTAAACTTCTTAAAAATCAATAAAGAGTTGAATTCGCTTTAATTTGTGTTCATTTACTTTCCGCTGTAAATGGGGACACTATGTGCGACTCTGTGGCCTAGCTCAAATCGGCCGTTTTCGGACATAGTCTTGTACGGGCGCAACCTAGGCCCGTGCGGCATCATGCCTTAGCGAGGACGATCGCTCCTGCGGGAGCGGGGCGTGACAGATTGGTATCAGAGCACGGCTTTACGTCCTTGGACTTCATTTTGGTTCTCTCAGTTTTGAAAGCTCGTTTTGAAACAGAAGAAGTGTAAGCTCTCTTTCGTTGTGTCTTTGGATGTTCCATACAATAAGTCTAATATTTTTAAAAGCTCGTACAAGTACTCAGTTGAACGGGATCGATAGGCGAAGGCCTTTGTGTCGAACCACGACGTACTTGAGTTGGAAGGAACCGATGCTAAGAGTTAGCAAACGCAAGACGTGCTTGAATAACCTTACGCTGACAATAGCGAACGAGTACACGAGACCAAAGTATAGTTTGAACGGAATGGTTATGCACACAGCCTTTTGGCTAAGTTGTGCCGAGTATCGTGCACCTAGACCTTCTGGTGCGAATGAATTTGAGAGTAAGATCGACTATCGCTCGGATGAGAATAAGTGAGACTTAGAACGTATGTTGATAGAGACGCTACTTGACCAACGTTAAAACGAACGCGGGAAATGGTTCTTAGACTTTGAGGAACGGGCGAACGCGTAATTGAACATATCGATTGGGAATCGAATGACATTTTGAGGATTTGTAGAGTGACTTGACCCCGAGTGGTGTATGTGACAGCTTCGAGGAAGAATAAGAATGAGTGTCGATGACTAGTCGAGTGGCTCGAACCCTGAGTGGTGTATGGACGTTATAGAAATTATTCGAGCAAAACTAAAGGATTTATGGATAGAACGAATATGTCGGCAAGCGATGATATCGCACAAAGCCTTAGAACGAGTAACGCTTAGTTGGTTGCGACTTTGAGAGTCTCAAACGAGATGTTGTTCGGACGAATTAAGAATGCGTAGTACAAATTATGAAATGATTGAATGGAGATTCGAAACGATAAGGTAAATGGAGGTCTTGGTCGAGGAAACGTAGTGGATCATGCATACGATTTTGAGTTTAGTCGAATGGATTGAAACTTGAGTTACGATGAAATATTCATAGACGAGATCGAAGTTAGCAACGATCGGAAGATAGCGTGCATGAAAAACGTTGGTTTGGAGATACGAGAATGACTAAGGATTTGGAATGGACGTTGCTCAATGAAGAGTTAGCACGAGATAATATAAATTGAGGAATTAAGTTGCACGACTCGGAATTCGTTGCAAAAAGAAGATCGTCAGGTTATGTACATCATCGATTGTATTGAGGCGTATCAAAGATCGATGTATGATAACTCGGGGATACTCCGATTCGATGAATGATGATCGTGTTAGAAGTTATTATTTCAAAGGATGCTATATTGGAGAATTTTGATAGAAATAAATGTTTGGAATGAAGAAGGGAAGTGACTTGATTGTTCGGTGATAACCGCAACGACAATGATCTTGTCTTGTGCGAGTGCAACTCCAGCCTCGCACATACGTCACGTCAGATTTGGGACGATCATTTCGCGTGAGCGTTGGCATGGTGATTCATGTCCAGCGGGAATGATCGAACTCGAAATACCTTGACATGGCAATTTTGATTGCTTCGACTTGTTGTTTGAAGCGAAGGAAAATTGGTAGATTGATCGGACTTATGATGGACGACGAAGTAAACTTGAGGATTGAGTAGACCCAATCCGCGTATCAAAAATGAGTAAGTCTAGATTCAACGCAAGAGTTACGTCCCGATGAGGACGATTACTCTGCGGGAACGTTGACATGGTGATTCATGGCCGTCGTGGATAATCAGACTTGCGTGAGATCGGGGCGCGACATATTGTAATGCTAGACGACCTTGTGATCGACTACGTGAATTGGATAGGATGGATAGTGGATTGTATCAAACACACTTGAAGAGATAGACAACAAAAATTGTTAGTGCGGACGCAAGATATTGACATATCAAGGATTTGATTGAGGACAACCTATCGTAGGATGACTTTCCTAAACGAGCTCGGACTTGGAACGGAGAATGTGTTGATGCGAATATGTCACGACCCGCTCCCGAATAATCGGACACGAGTCGGACACGCCCAGCCTTCGTCGTTAGACACGACGAAGTAAGCTGTACCAGAACTAGGGAAAATCTAACAAGTCAAGTAAATGAGAAGTAAAATCACAGCATCTATAAACGAATCCCAGAATATTCAAATACATGTCTAAGCATTTTATTATTACATTCATCCAGAAAATGTACTAAAGTCTGACTAAAGTCTCAAAAGCAGGAAAGGCAACTAAAAGGAAGATATCTAGGCTTCTGCAGCCTCGATGTCACAAGCAGCTCCAGCTGGCTCAAGGAAAGCAGTATCCTGCCCATAGTATGTGTCACATAAAGCCTCCATCTCACCTATCATAACATATCCAGTCAGGAGCGGAGCAAAGCACAGTTCTAGGTAATGAACAATAACATATGGAAAGTAAATGCTAGAAGAACAAGTAGGTAAAGAACAAGTATGTAAAGAACATGAAGATCATGAACTACTGCTATAAAGATACATGAAAGATCACGACAATGTAAGATGCAGTAAAGATCACGACTAATATCAAGATCAGGATCAAGAGAAACTAATGTAAGAACAATATCCTGAACATGTGTTTATATGTTTGAAATACTACTTAGATATGTGACCGGCTTGGGTAAGATCATGAAAGAACATGAAAGGATCCTGGAAGATCATGTAATGGTACGGCTTAGGACCCGCGTGCACAGTGCGAGGCCTAAGCTAAAGATCATGAATAAGTATCCGGGTTTGGTCACATATCCAGAGTATTTCCCCATCCCAAGATACAAGTAAGATCATGAAAGAACATGTAAGATCATGAAAGAACAAGTAAGCTCATGAAAGAACATGTAAGATCATGAAAGAACAAGCTATAAAGAACATGAACGTGTCGCAGTGTGTCGGTAATAATGAACAAGGAAGATGCACTGAACAAAACCATAGAATGTACTTGCCTGGCTCCAGCAATATGGTAGGCAATCTAGCTGGATGTTCTCCTGTTAACAATAATGATGTACAAGTTGATTAATAACTAAACTAGTTGTTTCTAGGTTAATTAAAGAACTAAATCTTATCTTGTTTCTTCCCAAATAAGTTAGTCTTATTTGGAGGTTCACAAGTACTAGGTTAATTACTAGTTCTCTTGGGAAAAACAATGCTAAACACAACCCTTGGTTTTACGTGTTTAACACTAAAAGTTTATAATTCAAAACTCATTATATATACCGAGTTAGCATTTGTAACCTTTATATATATAACAGCGATTTGTCTTATAAACTTAGTTTTTAAAAGTTATTTAAGTAAAAGATTAACTAATCAGCAGTAATTAAGAAAAAGTTAACTAACTGATTTTTAGTTATAAAAATTGGTTTTAAGAGGATGTTTCCATCAACTCACAATAATTGAAAAAGTAACCTTTTCATTTATTTGAAAAAGGTTTACAAAAATTTACACTACAGACAGTCCTGCCCAAGGCAAAGTCCACAGGCCAGCCACAGCCACTCGGCCCACTACCCAAAACCAAGGATCAGTTCAGACCCAACTTCTAACCAGCCCAATATAACTACAACATATAAGCCCGGCCCAACATGGCCCAGCCAAGCCAACCCAACAATTAAATAATTACAGTCATCCAGCCCATAATTAAATAATATTACAATACATACAGTATGGCCCAGCCCATACTAACAGCCCACAAAATAAAATACAAAGATAAGCCCACTGAAAAATACCAACCGGCCCAAACAAATAAAGCCACAAACTGCCAAAGTCCACCGCCGGTCAGGCCCGAAATCCAAGGCCAGCCACGTCAGGTCAGAAATCACATCAGGTCAGAAGTCACATCAGGTCAGAAGTCACATCAGGTCAGAAGTCACATCATCTCCTTGGTGTCCAACACGCACGTCGGACACGGGAAAGAGGACACGGCCACAGCAAGGTCCAGCAAGGTACTAGCCACGAATCCGCGCCACTTCGTATCCGACACGAACATCGGATACGAACAGGTAGGTACAGTCCACAGGCCAGTCAAGACAGCAGTCCAACACCAGAAAATCCCTCAGCAACAAATAACAGAAAAGAGAAGAAGAAGTCATCAATAAAAATCCATAAAATATACATGCAGTGTCGGACACGAGTGTGTCCGACTGAGATCTCAGTTCATCAAAAATGGAACCAACATCATATCCAAAATTATGGCATGCATGCAGTGTCAGACACGAAAGTGTTTAGACACAAGACCTCAGTTCTCAGAAGAATGATTCAGAACATCAGATCTACCCACCAAATCCACATAGAAATGAATAAGGAAACTGTCCAAAACAAACCCATTCTAGATCTAACGAACCGAGCAACCCTAGAGTCACCACTGGTCCGTTAGGTCTAAGCCAACCGACAGTAAGCAAAAGGAAATAGATCCACTGGATTTCCACAGAAATCACCAACGAACAACCCACTCTCAACAGATCTGGAACCATTACCAGATCTGTTGAAAAACTCCTCAGGAAAAATAGTAACATAACCACAGAATTATTCACAGATCGAATGATCTCAAAGAATCAACTAAAACATCACAGATCTAAACATGCAACCTAAAATAACCACATGCAAGGGTCGATCTACAAGATCAGACCACAGAAACCCTAGATCCAACGGATCTGAACAGTTAGAACTGTTCAAAGAGAAAGACAACATCATCGATCTCACACAACCACAGAAACCCTAGATCTCGTCACCGATCAAAGATCTCAGAGCCTAGGCCATAGATCTGACCAGATCTGACCAACAATAGAGATTAGGGTTAGGGTTTACCCTCTGGAAGTCGAAGCCAAGCTCGTCGAGGAAGAAGTCAGGAAGAAGACGAAGAGACAGAAAAAAGACGAGCTCGAGTCACTGCCAAGCTCCCAGAGTCGCCACCGTCAAAGCCATCGTCATCGGGGTCGTCGGCTTCAACAGGAATGAAGTCGCCATCAGCATGGAAGTCGCCGCGCTCCCTCAGATCTACGCCACCAGAGCCACCGTCTTCATCATCGTCGTCGCCGTCGTCATCATCGCCATCAGAGTCGCCGAAGGTCGTCGGAGTTGGGGACCCGAAGAGTCGGCGAAGGACTCGAGAAACTGGTGGAAGTCTCGAGAAGCTGGCGGAGGAATCGAAGAGACAGCGGAAAGAACGAGAAAGAGGCGGTGGAAGAATAATGACTGGCCTTCTCTCTCCACGAACAGTCGGTTCGTTTTAAAATAAAACGAACGGAAAGTTTGCACATAACCCCCCCCGCTTATTGGCCATTTTGCAAAAACCCCCTTCTCATTTAACTATTTGCCCGCAACCAAAATATAATAGGAATATTTACAGATAAACCCTCTGCTGCTCCATAATTGCATAATTCATTTAAAAACAGTTTTTAAAATAAGAAAAATATATAAAAATTGTTACAACCACTTTCAAATTGTAAAATTGTCAAAAATGTAATTCAATAAAATGTTCTCAATTAATAATAAGTATAGAAAATCAATTTAAATTTAAGAAAAACTGGAAAGTGGAGTTACAAATTATCCCCCCCTCAAAAAAATTTCGTCCTCGAAATTCGAAGGACAACAAAACAATCAAGGCAAAACACAAGGAAGATTCAAGCTCAAGCCATTTATTGTATTTAAAGGTTTCAATTATCAAAATACAATTAGGCAAACAAAGTGGGATCTCTCTCCCGCATCTCGTCCTCGCCCTCCCATGTGGACTCTCCGGAGAGTGGTGTCTCCACATGACGCGGACAAGAGGAATGGTCTGGTTCCGCGGTCGCTTCTCTCTCCGGTCGAGGATCTCTACTGGCTGCTCCTCGTAAGTCAATCTTGGGCCCACCTCCAGCTCTGAATAGTCCACCACATGGCTCGGGTCTGGAATGTAGCGTCGAAGCTGGGACACGTAGAAAACGTCGTGCACTCCCTCCAAGCTAGCTGGAAGCGCTAGTCGGTATGCCACCTCGCCAATACGCGTCATCACGTCGAAAGGTCCAATGAATCTCGGACTGAGCTTCCCGCCTCTGCCGAACCGAATGACGCCTCTGGTCGGTGAGATCTTCAAGAACACCCTGTCTCCCACCTCGAACTCAAGCGGTCGTCTGGTGCTGTCCGCCCAATGCTTCTGTCGATCCATGACGCTCTGAGCCTTGAGTCCAAGTATACACAAGAAGTTTGGAATATCATGCTTTGACAAAGGTCAAGGATCAAATAGTCACGAAGTGGAAGGAATTTCAATTACAACTAAGAGGAGCAAAATCATGAAGACACAATTATTAAGTACGATCAAAAATCGATATATTAACACAGGTAGACAAGAATAAGATAGAAAATCATGGTCAGATAGACATGACTTAAGATCAAAATTTAGACAAGACACAAGCGAAGTATGGAATCAAAATCTGGTAATATATAATTTTGAGGAATTCAATGGTCTAACGATACAATACTAGAAGGAATTTTTACCAAGGGTTGATTGAGGAAAGTACGAAATACTCAGGAGGTACAGTATCAAATCAGGGTGAACGTGCAAGGGTTTGTGATTCTCGAAACCAATAATTATATGAAAATGGAATATTGTTTCTATGGTATCCGGAAACATATAGATATTTGAAATCACTTTACTTAGAATCCCTGCCCCGCCAGTGCATGTATGGCTGCAGTGAATTTTCGGTTCCATGACTTAAATAACAATATGTTACCGAATAACATATCAACTTTATTCATTTTCAAATAATTATCGATGAAGCAACTCAAGAGATCTAAATATGAAGAGTTTAGGACAAAGTCTCAATAATACCCGAAACCTATGAATGTCTGAAATCACTTCAACTTAAAGTTCCTGCCTCGCCAGTGCGCTACTGGCTGCAGTGAACCCTCAGTCTCCATAATCCAGCTAATGGCTGCAGCGCGCAACTGTCATGCCATAGTAGGTCATCGAATAGCCTCTCGACTTAATTCCTAGGAATTTCAAAAGAGTTTCAAGAAATTCGAATTGAGTTTCAATAGTCCAAGTCACGAAAATGGTGAGGTTACTTGTCTGTTGGGATACAAGGGTTATTAGGTACTATGAAGTAACACGGAATCCAATCGAAGAGCAGTGAGTACAAAAGGCAACCAAGGAGATTTAAAATTCAGACAGGGAGCGAAGTTTCAACTTATGACGGAATATCAACTGATATCGGAAATGGTAACAAGATTCCACATATGGGACATTATCCCGAAGGAATAACAGAGTCTCGAAGGATGATCTCAGCAAGGTATTAGATAGGAGACAAGTTTCAAAATAAGAAATAAAATCCCGTGCTGGAAACGATTTTCAATAAAATTTCAAATAACAACGAAATCTCAAGTAAAACTTGAATAGAAAACGAAATCTCCAATAAAGTACACAATGGAAAATAGAAAATCAAGTATCAACAAAGTCGTGAATAAGGAACAAATTCTCGAATAGAAAATCTCAATGAGGAGACAAGATTTGGAATAGGGAACACAGTCTCAACGAGTCGCGAGTAGGAACTGAAATTCAAAGTCCGGTAAATCTCGGATGGGAGGCAAAATCACGAACAAAACAAAGTCTCGAAATAGGAAACATGATCTTAAATTTTCGAATGGAATCAAGTTATGAATAGGAAAAAGAATCAATGGGTGAGTAAAACAATATCCATGAAACAAGCGATACTTCAAATAGGGAACAAGATCGAAGCAAGGTTGTGAACAGAATAATTTCCAAGTAGAAACAAGCCACGTAGGAAACGAATCTCACATAGGGAACAGGTCGAAACCGAGGTTTTCAAACGATGTCTTGAATGGTGAATAGAAACAAGTACTGAATCAAATTCCAACTATCCCAAAATAGAAAACTGAACTTCGGAAAGAAACAAAATTTACAAATTGTAACTAGTCCTGAATAGGAAACAAAATTCCTGAGTAGAATCTCGAAAAGTGCAAGGTTACGAAGAATGGATTGGAGGAGTACCAATCAACGAATAGGAAACAATATCTCGAGTTAAGTTTCGAATACCAACCAAGATTCCAAAATAGAAAACAAGAAGTTCCAAGAAATGGTCTAGATGCTAAAAGAAATTTAAGAAAAACTAGGCTGCAAATCAAGATACATGGTTTTTCCAACCATGCAAAAAATCTTCAGTCTTTAGTCTGTCTTCAGTATTCCTCCGGAACGGAAATCCTTCTTCAATTGTCCTGGCGTAGGTTGATCCCTGCGGTA
Organism: Iris pallida; assembly: GCA_029216955.1. Taxonomy (NCBI): domain Eukaryota; kingdom Viridiplantae; phylum Streptophyta; class Magnoliopsida; order Asparagales; family Iridaceae; genus Iris; species Iris pallida. Next base: position 5,530,901 of record JANAVB010042015.1, on the reverse strand, counting down.
GTACTCCACGTGGTTGCTGAATCTAGAGAGGCTGGTCCCCTTGCTGTAGTCCTGGTGCTATTCGTGTTCGCCCTTGGGCAGTGTGATCAATGGTCTCTGGCAATCCCTGACTGGTGGGCAGACGATCCGTAGAACAAGCATAGACTCTATCTTTTGCGGCACTCTTCATAGTGGCATCCCGAGAGGTGGCAGTAATTGTAAATGATCGTCGGCTGGATCTGAATCTGGATCTCCCGCTGAGGCTGAAGTGCAGGGCTCTGGTAGGAATATATGACTGCTGGCGTGTTGGCTGCTGAGATCTGCTCCTGATGATGCGACTGGTGGTGTGACCGAAGAAACGCCGACTGAGTGTTACGATGTTTTGCGGATCCAAGCTAGTTATTGCCTTCGTCATAAGTCTTCATGTCCCTCATGTGCTTCAGCTTTCCGTCTCATTCCATTGTCTGCGCTACATTCTGAATCTCCAGGCTGGTGGCTCTAATCTTCATAGAAGTCGGATCCTCACATGCTGAGATGATCTTCAGTGGCGGCTTCAGGTTCTCGATCGGCTCTCTGGTGCAAGATATGCGCTCGGTGTCGGAAAAATCCAAGTGTCTGAGCGTCTGGAAATCAGAAGTCCTTCCTGGCTCGGAGAGTGTATCCACAAGTCTGACTTGGAAAGGGTGGCCTGCTTCCTCTGGTTGTCAAGGGACTCTTCAGACATCTCCGTCAATTACGTACTACCCATGGGGATAGTAGAGTGATAGAAGGTAGTGGAAGTTCGGAAACGTCAAGTGCAGGCCGCTCTGTACCGCCTGCAACTCCAGAACTGCTCGCAACTCCAGTCTGATCTGCGGTCTTCCTTGTGGCCACCATCCTGCATAAAAAGAAAACTTCGTTGAACGACAAACCCTAAAACCTATCAAACAATGTTTTATAATAATAAAACACCTGAAGATCATGAATAACCTGATATACCCTTATTTCCCGATTTTCCTATGCTGTGATCAAGTTTCCCTAGTGTAATCAAGTCCCCCAATAGTACGCTAAAACCTAGGTACCATTAGGATAGACCTGCATGGGCCACCACTAAAAACATGTCACGACCCGCTCCCGAATAATCGGACACGAGTCGGACACGCCCAGCCTTCGTCGTTAGACACGACGAAGTAAGCTGTACCAGAACTAGGGAAAATCTAACAAGTCAAGTAAATGAGAAGTAAAATCACAGCATCTATAAACGAATCCCAGAATATTCAAATACATGTCTAAGCATTTTATTATTACATTCATCCAGAAAATGTACTAAAGTCTGACTAAAGTCTCAAAAGCAGGAAAGGCAACTAAAAGGAAGATATCTAGGCTTCTGCAGCCTCGATGTCACAAGCAGCTCCAGCTGGCTCAAGGAAAGCAGTATCCTGCCCATAGTATGTGTCACATAAAGCCTCCATCTCACCTATCATAACATATCCAGTCAGGAGCGGAGCAAAGCACAGTTCTAGGTAATGAACAATAACATATGGAAAGTAAATGCTAGAAGAACAAGTAGGTAAAGAACAAGTATGTAAAGAACATGAAGATCATGAACTACTGCTATAAAGATACATGAAAGATCACGACAATGTAAGATGCAGTAAAGATCACGACTAATATCAAGATCAGGATCAAGAGAAACTAATGTAAGAACAATATCCTGAACATGTGTTTATATGTTTGAAATACTACTTAGATATGTGACCGGCTTGGGTAAGATCATGAAAGAACATGAAAGGATCCTGGAAGATCATGTAATGGTACGGCTTAGGACCCGCGTGCACAGTGCGAGGCCTAAGCTAAAGATCATGAATAAGTATCCGGGTTTGGTCACATATCCAGAGTATTTCCCCATCCCAAGATACAAGTAAGATCATGAAAGAACATGTAAGATCATGAAAGAACAAGTAAGCTCATGAAAGAACATGTAAGATCATGAAAGAACAAGCTATAAAGAACATGAACGTGTCGCAGTGTGTCGGTAATAATGAACAAGGAAGATGCACTGAACAAAACCATAGAATGTACTTGCCTGGCTCCAGCAATATGGTAGGCAATCTAGCTGGATGTTCTCCTGTTAACAATAATGATGTACAAGTTGATTAATAACTAAACTAGTTGTTTCTAGGTTAATTAAAGAACTAAATCTTATCTTGTTTCTTCCCAAATAAGTTAGTCTTATTTGGAGGTTCACAAGTACTAGGTTAATTACTAGTTCTCTTGGGAAAAACAATGCTAAACACAACCCTTGGTTTTACGTGTTTAACACTAAAAGTTTATAATTCAAAACTCATTATATATACCGAGTTAGCATTTGTAACCTTTATATATATAACAGCGATTTGTCTTATAAACTTAGTTTTTAAAAGTTATTTAAGTAAAAGATTAACTAATCAGCAGTAATTAAGAAAAAGTTAACTAACTGATTTTTAGTTATAAAAATTGGTTTTAAGAGGATGTTTCCATCAACTCACAATAATTGAAAAAGTAACCTTTTCATTTATTTGAAAAAGGTTTACAAAAATTTACACTACAGACAGTCCTGCCCAAGGCAAAGTCCACAGGCCAGCCACAGCCACTCGGCCCACTACCCAAAACCAAGGATCAGTTCAGACCCAACTTCTAACCAGCCCAATATAACTACAACATATAAGCCCGGCCCAACATGGCCCAGCCAAGCCAACCCAACAATTAAATAATTACAGTCATCCAGCCCATAATTAAATAATATTACAATACATACAGTATGGCCCAGCCCATACTAACAGCCCACAAAATAAAATACAAAGATAAGCCCACTGAAAAATACCAACCGGCCCAAACAAATAAAGCCACAAACTGCCAAAGTCCACCGCCGGTCAGGCCCGAAATCCAAGGCCAGCCACGTCAGGTCAGAAATCACATCAGGTCAGAAGTCACATCAGGTCAGAAGTCACATCAGGTCAGAAGTCACATCATCTCCTTGGTGTCCAACACGCACGTCGGACACGGGAAAGAGGACACGGCCACAGCAAGGTCCAGCAAGGTACTAGCCACGAATCCGCGCCACTTCGTATCCGACACGAACATCGGATACGAACAGGTAGGTACAGTCCACAGGCCAGTCAAGACAGCAGTCCAACACCAGAAAATCCCTCAGCAACAAATAACAGAAAAGAGAAGAAGAAGTCATCAATAAAAATCCATAAAATATACATGCAGTGTCGGACACGAGTGTGTCCGACTGAGATCTCAGTTCATCAAAAATGGAACCAACATCATATCCAAAATTATGGCATGCATGCAGTGTCAGACACGAAAGTGTTTAGACACAAGACCTCAGTTCTCAGAAGAATGATTCAGAACATCAGATCTACCCACCAAATCCACATAGAAATGAATAAGGAAACTGTCCAAAACAAACCCATTCTAGATCTAACGAACCGAGCAACCCTAGAGTCACCACTGGTCCGTTAGGTCTAAGCCAACCGACAGTAAGCAAAAGGAAATAGATCCACTGGATTTCCACAGAAATCACCAACGAACAACCCACTCTCAACAGATCTGGAACCATTACCAGATCTGTTGAAAAACTCCTCAGGAAAAATAGTAACATAACCACAGAATTATTCACAGATCGAATGATCTCAAAGAATCAACTAAAACATCACAGATCTAAACATGCAACCCAAAATAACCACATGCAAGGGTCGATCTACAAGATCAGACCACAGAAACCCTAGATCCAACGGATCTGAACAGTTAGAACTGTTCAAAGAGAAAGACAACATCATCGATCTCACACAACCACAGAAACCCTAGATCTCGTCACCGATCAAAGATCTCAGAGCCTAGGCCATAGATCTGACCAGATCTGACCAACAATAGAGATTAGGGTTAGGGTTTACCCTCTGGAAGTCGAAGCCAAGCTCGTCGAGGAAGAAGTCAGGAAGAAGACGAAGAGACAGGAAAAAGACGAGCTCGAGTCACTGCCAAGCTCCCAGAGTCGCCACCGTCAAAGCCATCGTCATCGGGGTCGTCGGCTTCAACAGGAATGAAGTCGCCATCAGCATGGAAGTCGCCGCGCTCCCTCAGATCTACGCCACCAGAGCCACCGTCTTCATCATCGTCGTCGCCGTCGTCATCATCGCCATCAGAGTCGCCGAAGGTCGTCGGAGTTGGGGACCCGAAGAGTCGGCGAAGGACTCGAGAAACTGGTGGAAGTCTCGAGAAGCTGGCGGAGGAATCGAAGAGACAGCGGAAAGAACGAGAAAGAGGCGGTGGAAGAATAATGACTGGCCTTCTCTCTCCACGAACAGTCGGTTCGTTTTAAAATAAAACGAACGGAAAGTTTGCACATAACCCCCCCCGCTTATTGGCCATTTTGTAAAAACCCCCTTCTCATTTAACTATTTGCCCGCAACCAAAATATAATAGGAATATTTACAGATAAACCCTCTGCTGCTCCATAATTGCATAATTCATTTAAAAACAGTTTTTAAAATAAGAAAAATATATAAAAATTGTTACAACCACTTTCAAATTGTAAAATTGTCAAAAATGTAATTCAATAAAATGTTCTCAATTAATAATAAGTATAGAAAATCAATTTAAATTTAAGAAAAACTGGAAAGTGGAGTTACAGAATAGGGTGAATGCTGCTTGATGTTTAGAAATTTGAGTGAAGCGAACTTGGGTAGAAACTCCCGTACGAACGAACAAAATGGTTTGACCATAGGATTTGGGGCGAGCGTCGTACAACGATCTTGCACGATGAGCCACGGACTTGACATGTAACTATGACCTGGTGAGATGACCTAGCGGATAGGCAGACGACCCTATGCCGAGTGATTGAACCTGTGTGGTTTACGGTATCATCTGGACGGACGATAGACTTGGGGCAACAAGACTTAGAGTGGGACGTGGAACTGGGGGTGTGCGTGAACGGCGGCGAGATTGGCCCTAAACAAGTGAATGATATGGAATCGATATTGTGCAAGTAAAGTTGGTATAACGAATTGAATCATTGATTGGAAGACGTACTCGATGATAGTGTAATACATGGTCTTGAATCGGACAAAAATTACTTAGACTTGGTCGACCCCGCTAAGAAGAAATTATACTGATTTCGTGGACAAGAACGCTTGAGAAACGAATCGGGTTATCTCGATGACCGAGATAACGATAGTAAGATGCACATGAGTTCGGTTTTAAATCGAAGTTAGCAAAACGATCGGCAAATCAAAACTATCACGAGTAGCTTGTCCGACTTTGCTAGTCGCTAAGCTTGGTTGAAATGTACGTATTCGATGGACGCCTTGAATGCGTGCACGATCCAAACTCAGCGATATAATAAACTCGAATGCAGCTGCAAGTGGGTGTTGAGATGCGTGTAAATGAAAGTGAGTTTGCCTCAGCCTACGACCCTCATATTTGATAAATTACAATGTGCCTCGTGTGACCATTACAACCCCACAATAAGGCACAACAGCAACCAAGTCGAAGAAATACGGCAATTGAATAAGTACCATCAACTCTAAATGAATGGACAGTCATTCAATAAAATTCACCAAACACATGCGACATAAAACTTGGAAGGATAACCAAGCATGGTTCGATGCCATCGAACGATAGAGCCATTCGATAGGGATTGTCTAAGATACACACACGATATGAGTTAAGGAAAGGTAGGATGACCTGCACTCAGGAAGTCTCGAGGACGAGACTTATTTTGAGTGGTGTATTACGTAATGACCCGCTCCGCCCTAGCAGAACACTGATTCAAACGGCAAGTGCAACGACTCAAACGAGCTGTCGACCCGAAGAGTTGGTATCGACCTGATGAAGAATCGATGCAAGGCTTACATTGGCCCGTCAAGGATGAATCCAGACTTAGACTTTCAAAGGCGCGCTCAGAGAATCGCTCGGCCGATGCGAACATCGCTAAGGTGGGTGGCTCCGATGAACCCATCTCTGCTTAGCCTAGACACATAACAATATGGACACTATTGCTAGAATCGCTAGGCGATAACACCGCACATGCTAATAAATGACTCAACGCACCTAGCTAAGGGAATAATCTCATCTTGTATGCTTGTATAGAATATGGAAAAGAACATAAAAAATGTGAGAACTCTCGCACCATGCTCCACGCTCGTGCTAAGGCACAAGCTTACGTTCAAGTCCCTTATGCGTTCAACAATGAAACAATGAATGGTTTACAATAATGAAACGGAAGACTATCGACATAGTCGTTTCGAGTAGAGTATAGCAACATTGAAAGGCTACGGGACCGATGGGTCGCCAAGGCGACTCCTGCACAGGGAGTTGCAAAATGTATAAATGAATGAATGAATGAATAAGTGAATGAATGAATCGACGAATGAATGAATGAATATGTGAATGAAATAAATCAATGAACAAACGGACAAGTAAAAGAAAGAAAAGAATGAATGAATGAAAGATAAAAAAGGAAAGAATGGTTAGCGACAGGTATGACGGGCACGTGCAACGGGGCTCGCTACCCGTGCTGCACGGACGCCAACCTGGTCGATAACGCATTATGGCTCAGAGACAGCCTATGGCTCAAAGACAGCCGTTAAGTTAAAATGATAAGACAAATACGAAATGGTCGTGGACGGACTCGTGCACGAGTGAAAAGGGATTCCAAGGGCAAAAAATGACGATTTCGTAGCCGGCCTTGGCGGAATCATGGCCTACGGGCAGACAGGTGTACGGGCTTAGGCACATAACCAAATGTAGGGCCGGTACTTCAATAGTCTATCAAGGTGTACCAGCCATCACGCTTGATAGATGAGAATGCCAAAGGGGAAAATGTCCAAATGGCTACCATGCCAGCGACCGGTGCATATAGATTAGGTGGACCTTGCTGGTGGCAATCCACGTACAAGTCCTTGCATTGAAATCAAAGTAGTCTAAGTTAACTGAACAAAGCGCCTTCTGAACAGGCTTGAATATAACACCCCAAATAATCGAGAGTACTTCGTGCAAAGGAGTTAGAAAACACGCCTACGACGCGCTAGGACCTGAGGCAGGGACACGCACTTGATATTGAAAGTTTATATGAATTGTTGACTAACTTGGTTTACTTTGGACAGGGAAGGCCGGACGGTAAGTATAGCTAAGTCATGCATGCATTTCCATGCAAACACTTGAATTTGGCAACACGGGATAGGTTATGAAATATGCCATAAAACTGATCCTAAGGCAAGATTAGAAAGACAATGAATGATAGACGATGCACAAAAGTAAATAGAACGTATTTGGTAATGATGGTATTGTGGGCGAGCTAGCCTCCCCACCAGTGCATAACAATATACTGATAACCTTACAGATTTCTTGCCAGGAGACGTCGTCGGGTGCGGAGCTTCCCTCGAAAGTGCTAAGGCGCGGAGCCAACTCTGGAGCCTTGGAGCGTTGTAAGGAGCTGAAGCACCATATACAGGACATAATGTATCGAAACATCGCCATGAATTATTCCATCTTATAAGCCACTTGGCACGCCTTTTATGTTTCAGAAAGAGAGAGCTTGAGCAATTTGTAATCTCGGCCTAGCGCCGCTTGTAAACTTCTTGAAAATCAATAAAGAGTTGAATTCGCTTTAATTTGTGTTCATTTACTTTCCGCTGCAAATGGGGACACTCTGTGCGACTCTGTGGCCTAGCTTAAATCGGCCGTTTTCGGACATAGCCTTGCACGGGCACAACCTGGGCCCGTGCGGCATCATGCCTTAGCGAGGACGATCGCTCCTGCGGAAACAGGGCATGACAGCTGGCATCACTGAAGCCTTTCACTATCGGCGGATCTTCGCTGTAGTGCAGTGCATATGTCTGAGTCTTCTTGAGATCTTATAACCCGTTTCACAGCTTTCCAGTGCTCAATGCCCGGGTTACTCGTGAAATGACTCAGTATTCCTATGGCGAAAGCTATGTCAGGTCTTGTGGCAGTAGTAGCATACATCAAACTACCGATTATGCTTGCATACTCCAGCTGCCTGACGCTTTTTCCTGAATTAGGCTTCAACTTCAGATCACACCTGCACGGCGTATCGATCCTTGGAAGATCCTGATACCCGTAATGAGTGATTATCTTCTCAACATAATAAAACTGTGATAGCGCTAGTTCAGTGTCTGTCCGGATGATCTTGATCCCTAAGATCACATCAGCCTCCCCCAAGTCCTTCATATTGAACTTGCTCGAGAAGAACTTTTTTGTCTCCGTGACACAGCCTATATCCGTACCTAGGATCAGCATGTCGTCCACATACAGACAAACGATCACCCCTCTTCCATCAGCAAACTTCGTGTAAACACCCTTGTCCATCTCGTTGACCATATAGCCATTTGACCTTATAACCTGATCAAATTTCTCATCTTGGGAGCCTATTTAAGACCGTGCAAAGATTTTACCAACTTGCAGACTTTGTCTTCAAGACCCTTGACGATAAATCCCTCTGGCTGTTGCATGTAAATCTCTTCGGTCATCTCGTCATTCAGGAATGCCATTTTTACATCCATCTGATGTATCACCAGCTTGTGTATTGCTGCAAGTGCAATTAATAATCTGATGGTTATCATCCGGGCTACTGGAGCATAGGTGTCAAAATAGTCGATCTCCTGCTTCTGAGGAAACCCCTTTGCCACTAACCTGGCCTTGAACTTGTCAATGGTTCCATCAGCTTTCATCTCCTTCTTTAATATCCACTTGCATCCGATGGATTTTGCTCCTTCAGGTAAATCAACCAACACCCAAGTGTTATTGGAAGTGATTTAGTCAATTTTATTATCTATCGCCTCCTTTCAGAAGACAACATCTCTGGTCTTCATCGCCTCATCATATGTAAGCGGATCTGCTTCCACATGATAGGTGACGAAGGCATCTCCAAAATTCTTTGGTTTTCTCGTTCGCTTCATCGATGGCTCATCGAGATATGGTTTAATTGTTGTCTCCTCACCAACAACTTTATCTTGGACTACCAGTTCATTGGATATCTCAGTCTCCTTTGCACCTTCATCATTCTCCAGAATGTCCCTAAGAACAATATTCTTGTGTCTTATAAACTTATCTTCAAAGTATTCCGCATCGCGAGATTCAATGATATGATTTGATTCAATATCAAGGAATCTTCAAGCATGAATCTTCTCGGCATACCCCAAGAAGATCGTCTTCGTAGTCCTTGTTTCCAGCTTCTGAATCTTCAGATCTGGGAGCTTGACATAAGCCAGACACCCCCACACTCGAATGACATTCAAGTTAGGTCAGACTTTGAACTAGAGTTTATGAGGAGTTATATATCTGAAGTTGCATATGGTTCTCTATTCAAAATAAAAGTGGCCGTCAATGCAGCTTCTCCCCAGTAACATTTCGAAAGGCCCGCAGTTAACAACATCGAGTTCATTATTTCTGTTAACGTTCTGTTCACTCTCTGCTACTCCGTTAGATTGAGGAGAATACGGAGCAGTAGTCTTATTGATGATTCCATATTCTTTGCAGAAGGATGTGAATTCATGAGGCCGATACTCTCCGCCTCGATCACTTCTTAGCCTTTTGAGTTGTTGTCCAATTTGCCGTTCAGCTTCGGCTCTGAACTCTTTGAACTTCTCAAACGTTTCATCTTTAGACTTGAGCAAGCAGACGAACACGTACTTTGAGAAGTCACCGATGAAGGTTATAAAGTACTTTATCTCGGCCTTTGTAGAGAATTGCTTGAAGTCATAGATATCTGAGTGCACTAACTCAAGAAGATCTGTGCTTCGATTGACCCGATGAAAGGGTTTTTTAGTAATCTTCGTCTGAGCACGTACTTCACACTTCTCTACCTTACACCCACATTTGGAGATAATTCCTATACTAGATATTTTATGTATTCTTTTACAATGAACATGTCCTAACCTATTATGCCATAACTCAAAAGAATAATCAGAACGAGCGATTGCATTGATTTTATTTAACTGGTTTACAAGCTGAATTTTAAACATTCCTTCGGTTTGAAAAGCCTTTCTGAAGTATGTTTCCTTTTTGGACATCACCATCTGGCTAGTATTGATATCCATCCTCAAGCCTGCGTTGCTAAGCAGGCTCCCAGAGATCAGGTTCTTGGCAATCATCGGAACATATTTTACACCTTGAAGCGTCAGAGTGTTCCCGGAAGTAAGTTTCAGCTCTACAGTCTTGATCCCCAGAACTTTAGCTTGGTCCTGGTTCGCTATGATAACTTTCTCAAAAGTTGCCTGGTACGTGACGAACCATTCCTTACCAGAGCAGACATGGCAGGTCGTACCAGTGTATATCCACCAGTTAGAGTCAGCCCCACAGCTGTGACCTGAGCAATCATAGCAACAATGTTAGAAACCATGGAAACCTTGCTAGGCTCACCTTGCTCAGCTTGTTTGGGCTTGGATTTGCATTCACTCTTGTAGTGGCCCTTCTTGCCACAGTTGAAGCAAGTCACGTGGGACTTGGACTTCTGTTGCTTGAAAGAAAGACCCTTCACTTTCATATTAGTGTAGTCCTTCTTGTGATGCGAAGCCACCTGTTTCTCCTTGAACTCTCTTGTCTGCACCAAGTTGGCATTAGTCAGTAGTTTGGACAGAGAGTCCATCTTCTGTTGAGATCATATTTCGTCCTCAACGTGGATCTTTTATAGAAGATCTTCCAAGCTAATATCCAGCTTCTTCCGATGCATTCTAGCATAGAAGTTGCTCTAACCACCAGAAAGTTTTGAGACTATCCCTCCAACGACAAACTTGTCGACGAGGAGCATCTTCTCGTCAACCAACTTCTGGCACAACTTCAGGAATTCCTTCACTTTAGGTAGCATCGCCATCTCGTCTTCGAAGAGCCACTTGTGGTATTTCTCGACGATGAAGATTTTGGATGTGTTCTCATCATCTTCATATAGCTTACCCAAAGAATCTCAGATCTCTTTGGCCTTCTCCTTCTTGGTATATGACTCTGCCAGAGTCTTCCATAGAATTGAGAATCAGCAATTTGCAGATGTTGTTTTCTCTCTTCCATTTGCTCTGCTTGACGAGTGCAACAGCAATAGCATCTGCAGTTCCTCCTTCTGGAATCGTCGGTTCATCCTCAATCAACACATGGTCTACGTCCACGAGTTGAAGATTAAGGGTGACATTCCTCTTCCCGATTTGGAAGTATTCTCCATCGAATTTCTCTAACTTGTTAAAGCTGGTATCGATGAGAGAAGCATGAGTGTTTCCATCTTCTAATCTTGCTTTGAGATTGTTATTCCCGAGGCATAATTTTTGATAGAAAACTGAGAAATAAAACGATTGTAAAAACAATATTTCGTAGCAACTCTTCAAATAAGGTACACTACAGTGATCCTTGAAGAATTCTGTATAATGAATATCTAAAAAGATTTTGTTATCGTAGCAAACAAATGTAATGCTTCTAAAAAGAAGGTACAAATCGAATTGCTAGCAGCTTCAAAGCAAGATTTGCCTAACCAGCAAGTTCTTAGAGAACTTCTGGAACGCTCGTAAGACCATTTTTTAGACTTGAACGGGCTTCCTGAACTTTACGGACTCCTTTAACTCTCTTCTTGGTGCATCTTTCAAATGTGGTCAAGGGGCTCTATTTATAGAGTGGAGTGGGACTTCACCACTTCTCCTATCCGATGTGGGACTAAAATACTAATACTCAAAAATAGAGTTTGATATTTTAGATCATCCTACAATAAGCATAGAAGGGTGCCAGTCCACGCCTGCCCCCTGAACACTCCCGTGCATGCACGAGACATCCTGCACGAGACATCCTGGAGTCCGTGTCCGAGTCCGAGTCCGCACAACAAAAATCAACTTGCAACCTTGTTGGAATTAATCCTTTTTTCCTTCTAGGAAAATACTGTCACATGGCACACACTTGTGCCCTACCACAACTCATGTGCACACCTCAACACAAGCAATGCATTATATTAAGATACTTACCATTTGGTGTAGCCGATGTGGGACTATCTTTCCTAGTCTAAAGACAAAAAAGCCAACAATGCCATATATATATATATATATATATATATATATATATATATATATATATATATATAAACCTTATGAGACTATTAGAGCAAGGAGATGGCGACGGTTTTGACCTCTCGATGATTTCTCATGAACTTCGGCCTCCCGGTAAACTGCGTAAGTAGAGGGTTGTCCCTCCCCTTTGCAAGGCCCAAATCAAAATATCGCCGATAGATAAGACTGGACTACGTTCTTGCGATAGTGGAATAAGCATGATCCACAATAGGTTAGTAGAGCGGCAAAGCCAACTTTGGCGACTTGAGCTCGAATGGGTCCTCCAGCGTCAAGTTATGATCATATCAAAGTTATGGTCAAGGACATTCTTGAACAGGAGGAACCCTGTTGGAATTCGTATATGCGTCCTGTTGGATCTAGAAGCTTTGCTTACTGGAGGGTCCTGACTCTATGATGGTGATCTTATTGTCACAAAGCGATAGGACCCCCTTATTTCAATGGAAGAAGATCTCCTTGTCGTCGTTTCTATTTGGATTCAACTTCTGAGGCTTCTTTTGGTGTTATAGAATAAGACGGCTCTTCGTAAGACAGCTAGTGTAGTTGTAATTTCCATTAAGATGGATGCACCCATGGATTACCATAGGCGTCTAGCCTACGTCCGGATCCTGGTGGAAATCTCGATTGTAATACCCTTACTCATTGAGGTTCCTATTCTTGCTCTGATGGGCCAGAGGCTCATTTTCCTTGTGGTCTATGAGTGGATTCCCCCTTCCAACTCAGCTTATAGTTGTATAGGTCGTGACGAGATCCACTTTCCTGACCCAATTGGTGAATCTATCTGCGAAGAACTTTCAAAGGTGTTGAGAGATCAATCTACGAAGATTGCGGCTCATGGACAATCACGTAGTCCCATTTCGGTGTGTCGCGTCCCGCTTCCAAATAATTTGGTACGAGTTTGTGAGTACGTCCAGCATATACCGCAACATCGACAGTAGTATGTTGTATATAGTATAATATCTTCTGATGGTCATAAAACCTCAAAAATATGCATCCACATATCTAACTATCAACTAACTATATCAAGAGCTATTAGCCTGAAAGCATACGAATGAAAGTTATGCATTTCAAACTCTCACATGAAAAGAAGATAACAAGGGAAGATAGCTAACCTCGATTCCAGGCACAAGCTCCATGAGAGTAGCCTAAAATATCAATATATCCAGTCAGAATTGGAGCAAAGTGCCACTATACAATAATGTCACACGATACATATTAGGGAACAAAATAAAGCTATATGAAAAGAAATACAATAATGTAATAAAATAAAAAGTATGATAGAAATGATAACTATAAGTACTCTACAAGAAATATTAAGCAATGATAATAAAGACTAATCTATATGTCATACCCCAGTCCCAAAATACGTCAGACTGGGTTATATGGCAATGGTCAGCTATGTATCAAGTGGACCCAAGATAACTCGAATACGTATACGCTATCTAGAATAGAGTGTCATATCGAATGTGACAAGTCAACTATTTCTTAATCCACATAAAGTATGAATATAATGAATGAATATATGTTTCATGGTCTGCAGCCCACTAATATATATGTTTGAATAGACCCGAAGTACAATATAGGTCTACAAATACTAGACTATAATAACAAAAGAAATCATGATATGAAATATATAAATAATAGAAGAGCGTATCACTAATGATACCCGAATCCTGCACAAATATGCATCAACAACAATCCTAAGGCCTCACTAGAGCTCAGCAACAACCTGAAAAGAAACCAGGTCCAGCAAGATACATAATATACATGCTGAAATGTAACATTAAATAAAAATACAAAGAAAAGACAAAAAATGGACGACAAAGAAACACAACAAAATAAATAAAACTAAGAAGGTGGCAAGCCATCGAGAATCGTGCTATAAAACGTGACTACAAGCAAATCGAGATAAATCGCAACCCTGTAGGAGCTAACGGCCCAATAGATCGTAGCTATGTAGGGGCTCCCAGTCTATAGCCAATGCCTAATAACAATATTCTCACCTAAAACTACAGATCAGATCAAGTCTAGTCAAGTCCAAATTAAGTCATTTCAAGTCAAGTCATGTGGCGTAGGACTATGCAATGAAAATCTCAAAAAATATACAAGATCATGACAAGATATAATAAAACAAGTGACGATTAGAAGATAGAACAAATTTACGTGCACGTATAATGAGAAAAGAAATTATCAACATGAATATGACAAATATAATGAAACGAAACAATAGAAAAATAGAGAACATGCATGAAAATATACTGTATAAGTTGGAAATGTATACTTGCCTGTCTCCGAAGATGATGTAGTCACAATCTTTCGATAATACAATCGAGTCTACTTGATACCAAATTATGCCATCAACCCACGTACCCCATTATACCAAATTTAACTTGTTAGATCTACGAATTCTACGAATAACCAATGATTCTAAATAATTAATTT
>JANAVB010042015.1:5343900-5511400 GCA_029216955.1 Iris pallida | reverse complement strand
ATCTGATTCAGTTGTAGTGTCTTAATCGATTTTCAGTCACGATAGTTCACGGACTAGTATATGTTGGATCATGACATGAGATGTTGTTCCTAGATTTTCTTGGTATATTGGTACATTTTCTGTCTTGTTCCCTGTACTCGTATAGACACCGATTTCTAAGAGGACTTGCTACCCTCATATCCAGATCCATTATACTATTTGAGGATGGAAGAATTATTAGGGGCTATGTGATCAAAGCCTCCTGTCACTATATTTTTATGCTTGCGCCACTCTCACCTCACGTAGGGTGTAGTGAGATCCTCCGTGTGCTTGTTATCTAGGTTGGCCGGCATGACCCTTTCCAGAGATTTTTTTGTGATTATCGGGCCAAGTGGATAGCATGTCCTGTAACTTTTCCAAAGCCGATCACATAACGTTCTAATAATTCAAGGTATATTTTATATTTATTTTATCTTATCTTATATCCTGCTCAGTTCTACATTCAATACTTTCCTCACCATGCTATGATATTCATTTACTCACATGTTCTACATGCCCTTATGCTATACCTTGATTGGAGACTAATTTCTGTTCGGGAGAAGGGTTACAACCCCGGTCCTTGTTTGGTTTAAGGGTTGTAACTCGGCTTCCGAATGGTTCCCAAGTCATCCTATATCTTTGTCTTGTATTTCATTATGCTGTCTCTTATAGAATTTGTCAATTTATATAGAACTGCTGTTAGTATTTGTACTTGCTCATTTTTCTGGCAGGATACCGTTGATATATTACAGATGATTCTGGGACAGACTGCTCGACCTATTATGGGGTCGAGATAGATAGAGTAGTCCAGGACCGTGGCCTAATAGTAGAGCCACTAGACTTTGCACACGCAGAGTAGTGTACCTTAGTTAGGTTTGCCTGGACTACGATCTAGCTAGTACTTTCAGACTGTAGTAGTCTATATTATATTTTGTGACCCTGTGATGTTGTGTATATCTTTAGGCTTATGTTGGATCTTGAACTTATTTCCTATTTTCCATCTATCATGTTTTCTTTTCGTGCTATCAACCTTAGTTTTATCTTGTGATTGAGACTGTATTTGCTATGTCACCTCCATTCAGAGTATATATACTATACATGTACCTTTATACTGTTTAGTTATAGTATTTACAAACGTTATATACAACATTCTACCGTCGATTCTGTGGCGTAGGCTGGACGTACCCACGTGCTCGTGCCCCTGATAAGGGTGCGGGTTGTGACAGTATAAACGCGGACATCCTAGTTATGGAGCACTATGACCCAGCGAAGCTTCCCGAGGAGTATCAGTCCCAACTTACGGACCTATAGATCCAATTCCACAGGATCCCCCTCCCCCCAAATTCATGAATCGTAAAACCATTTGTCGAATAGCCGAGGCCATAGGCTCTCCTCGGCTTTGCTCAGACACTAAGGTGATGAAATGGAAATCATTTTCTCGAATGAAAATTTTAGTGGATATCACTAAGCCATTAAAAGGATCTATTACATTCAGATTGGAAGGCTGCAACGTCGACCATGTCACCATCAAATACGAAAGGCTTCCAAAAATCTATACCTTTTGTGCGAAGGTGGGTCACGCAATCTTCTATTGCGGTGACAGAGATAAGTTCAAAGCGCTGATCGGAGAAGACTGGAGGATGAAGAGAAGATCAGGATTGAGCAACTACTGCAACCTAGAGTAAAGGAGGAAGACTACAAGGCGGACATGGCTAGGACCAATCCTCGACGGCCTCAATCAGGCAATCTTAACGAAGTTCTTGCGCAGAACCATGGTCACTCGGGCGTCACCCTCCCTGGCAACGGGACCAATGACACCTCACTGGACGATCAATCGGTGCCGGAACCCCAGAATACATCGCCGACCCTCCAGGCAGAGACAAGTGAGACACGTGTATGTACCTAACTGCTCCAGCTGGTTATCTACCAACCCCCGCATAAAAAAGGATTTCACTCCACCCATCCTGGGCAGATTTTGAGGAGCTTTTCGCTGATCGCACTCAACCAGATCCCAACAATATCAATCATATCAATCCAAATGAGGTGCAATAGGCCATGATGGAGACTGACGTCAGTCATATAGATCCCCATATAGATCCGACCAACAGTAACTATGGCTTGTTCTCGATCAATCAAATGCTTGGAAAATACGGGCTCTCATCCAATAACTCATCCTCTTCATCTACCACACAACCCATAAACCAAATCTCCACCAGCACCATCTCTTCCCTTCTTCAACTCAATCCGCCTACAGACCAACTACCTCCACGATTGCCGTACATCCCCTCCACTCTCCATCCACCTCCAACCACCCAAATCGCCCACATACATAAATTCTCATAGAAAAAGATGGCTCGCAGAACGACTCCTCTACCATACACTCCCCTTCGAAAATATCCATCCCAATGAAACGACCCCCGACCTCTGACTCCACACAACCATTGAAACGAATATTACTCACCATAGATACTCCTATGACTTCCAACAAAGTGGTGGCGGCTGACCTCCAACAATCGCTAGGGCCATGTTAGTGCTATCATGGAATTGTCGAGGGACGAGAAATGCCTCGATAGTCCAAACCCTCCGCTCATTTCTCACCACCAACCATCCCTCCGTTTTTTCATTTCTGAAACCATGTCACCGCCCAAACACACCTCATCCATCCTTCCCCAACTCAGTTACAATAGTGTCTTCTTCGTCCCTCCAAAGGCCATGTCGGGGGCTTCTTGTTGGGCTGGGATACCCACTTTTCTAAAATAAGAGTAATTTTCAACCTTGTAGAAGTTTATTATTTAATAATAGAATTTATGATTTATAGCGATTTTTAATTAATTTAATACTATTTATAATTGGTGAATTATAATTTTGATGTGTTAGCTAGTGAACCCTAAAACTGTTGAGCCTAGAGACTAACCATGACCATGGAGACCTAACCATGTGATTAGAATGACTAATTACAACTTTTTATACTAAGGATATTTTGGTCATTTTGTGACTTTTGAATTATTTAGGATTTTGATTAATTGGTGAATTTTAGATTATTTTAATAATATTTAAATTGATGTATTATAATTTTGGTCATTTTTTATATTTTAATATTTTGAGAATTTTTATATTTTAATATTGATTTTACAGGATTTGTTTAGTCGGATTTGAGTTTCGTTTCGTTCCGACTTGTGTTAGTGACCCAGGTAGCTTAGACTGTAGACGGGACACCAAGATTAGTTAGTCATGGCCCACAAATTTCACTAATTAAGTTAGTGAGTTTAGACTAATCCCACTTGTTAGATTGGTTAAGTTAGAGGCTTAAATTTAACCTAGGGGTGCAACTCGGGCGGGTTGGGTCCGGTTTGAGGTCAACCCGAGCCCAACCCGATAGATCATAAGTCTAGCCCAAGCCCAAGCCCGACCCGACTTCGGTTCAACATGTGAAGCCCAAGACCAAGTCCGGAGGATCGGGTTGGGTCGGGTCCATCGGGTTTATCGGACTCTGATATGATATTTGAAATAATTTTAAACAAGAGTAATATTAAATGCATAATGAAATAGCAATCAAGCCGCAATCATTACAAAATAAAACTAAAATAAGATTTAGGACAAGAAATTGAAGAGTTTGGGTGAAAAAAATTATAGTTTAAACTTTTTATTTAAGTAGTATGAAATAATATACATATAAAGTATATATATATGTCGGGTTTCGGGTTCTTCGGGTTACCCAACACATGAACCCAAGTCCAATCCGATTTTTGATCGGGTTCAAATATTTTAACCCGAGCCCAAGCCCGAACCCGAATATCTTCAACCCTAACCCAACCCATTAACGGGTTTACCCGATCGTGTTCGGGTTTAGCCCGCCCGAGTTGCACCCCTAATTTAACCATTTTTGATCCTAAACTTGAATCTAACTTAAAATTAACCAAGATGACTAGTTGAGGGCCATATTGGACTTCCCCCCCAAGGCCCAAATAGGGTTTAATGGTAGCCACTATAGGTAGGTTAGCCTCCCTTCCTTTTATTTCATTCCATCTTGCCTCTTTTCCTTAACAAAGTGTTCTTCCCCAAATTGAGAGCTTCCCTCTTTGATTTGATCTCCAAATCCTTACATCCCTCTACCAAAACTTTCATCCAACCTTCTCATACTATCAAGGGAGGGTGCAAGCAAAGATTTGGAGCAAAGTGCAAGGAGGAGTGTCCTTTTTGGAAGATATTCATGTCGGAGCCGTGTCATTGAGAGTATCATTAGGATTTCACTCCCAATAGGTAAAACCAACCCTCTAAATTGATTTTCTATGCATATTAGTTAGTTTTGAATCTATAGGATCCACCTCTATGCATGTACCCCCTTTAGATTCAAGTTTGAGACCATTTGAAGCTCTCTTGAGGATTTTAGATATGTATTTTGTGTCCTACTTAATAGATCCCAAATTAGGACATCCCATGTGTTTGGTTTATTACCTAATAGGATTGATTGTGTTTTAAATTCAGTTTTAGAATGGTTAGAGAGTGGATTGATCTTAGTTAGGATGGTTAGAATGAGTTTCATTTGGATACCTATGTTGGTATCCAAGTAGCTTGGTCTACATGTGTTTTTTTTTTGTCCAAAATAATCCAAATTCGTCATAATATTCATCCACATTTTTAGTAGCCATAGCAACTTAGAAATATCTTAACTTTTAGCTTAGAACTCCGGTTAATCTTCCGTTTTTTAAAAGAACCGTATCGAAGTTAGCTTTCCAAATATATATTTTAATAAGCCAAAATCATTCTACAACTTTCTGTAAAACTATTTGAGTGTCAGCTGTCCGAAAGACAAACGTGTTTTCGCAATTCCGGGAGATTTCGGAACGAAAATGTGATTTGTTTGAAGTTTCGAAAAGCTAACACGAAGGGCTACGACATACTTTAATCCTAGAATTTAGTAAATGTCCAATTGGTACAATATTGATTTTAAGTAGAAGAGTGACTATACGATATAGGCATTTTGTGTAACCTATGAGCCTATGTAGTATGGATATTAAATGAATGTAGGTATCATAGGTTGTTGAGTATATATATATATATATATATATATATATATATATATATATATATATATATATATATATATATATATATATATATATATATATATATATATATATATATTATTGTTAGGTAATATATGTTTGTATGTTTGTTAGATGTTGGTTAATAGAGGGTTAGATATGTTAGAGTTTTTATATGTTAGTGTAAGTTATATATGTTAGTATGTTTGTTAGATGTTCGTTAGTAGAGGGTTAGATATATTAGAGTTTGTTATATGTTAGTGTAAGTTATATGTGTTAGTATGAATGTTAGTTAGATAGTAGAGGCTAGTATTTTGTTAGATATTTGATATGTTGTTAGATAGTTTGATGTTAGATATCTAGTATATTAGATATTGATATGTTAGTAGGTTATGTTAGTTCTAGATATTGGTATGTTAGCAAGTTAGTCTCTATAGGTCATATGTTAGATATTAGTTAAGATGTTATGTTAGTACATTAGATAGTTAGTTAATTAGATATTTGAGGGGTATCCTGGTATCTCATGATACCAAGTTAGTATCTTAAGGTAAATATGAATTACCTTTACCTTCAAGGTAAATGATTAGTTTACCTTATGACCAAGGTATTGATTTTGGGATGCCAATATGACCAAGATTGATATGGTATCCTAGTGTTAGTGGATTAGTGTCTAAGTGTTTGAGTTTGAGTAGGTGATGTTAGATTGTGGAAGGATTATATAGATAGGTATATATTTTTTTGGGTTATATAGTATATATATATTATGAGAGTATATAGATATAGGTTATGGTTCATAGTGAGGATATGTATATACTTGATATATGATATCTATATGCATGTGTTAGGGTGGTACTATATGGGTAAGGATATATGAAATATATATGTAATGTATATTATATAACTAAGTTTGTGTACATTGTTAGCTATGTGGTTTAGCTATGTGCCTTGATTTAGGCTATGTGTTAGATAGCAATGGTACTAGTATACTTGATTGTTTAGGCCGTAGACTTGTTTAGATCTAGAATTGACTAACCTAGACTAGTTTGACCATTGTTGACCAAACCTTAGCTATTTTGACCACATTATACTAGTTGTCATAGTTTAACTAGACTAGTTGACCAGAGTTGACCAAGAGTTGACTTTGACCTAGATTGACTTGGAACCATATAGATTGCATTATAATTTCAATTACCATATAAATTGAACTCTTTATAACCTGTGTTGCTCTAACTAGGACTCTATGACTCCAGTTGGCCATCTTTTCATATCAGTTGTTCAGGGTATCAAGCGAGTACATTCTCTGATCGTTTCATACTTGTCAGAATTTATATTTTTTCTTTAGATTACTTTACTTGATGCTGTCACGTTATCATCACGGATTGGTACTATATGGATCTTTTCATGGGATGTTATCCCCCTTAGCGGACGCATCGGATATTTCATGTCATGTGTTTCATGTACATCATGTATTCCTTGCTCTTGCATTATTTATGTATTATCATGTTCTCTCATATGCTTTCATGTACGTTTATGTACTTTTATGTGCTCTCATGTACGTTCATGTTTTCTCATGTGCTTTATGTGTAACCAAACCATCATGTTCGTAACGTAACTTGAATGGATCCTTATATATTGATTGTGGGTAGGGGTGAGTATAAATGGTCATGTGATTTAGCCATCATGTTTAATCTGTTACTTTTTATGTGTTTATCATGTACAACACAGCGTGAGATGTAACTTGACTGGATCCTTGTATATCTCTTATGTTTTTAGGTACATCTTCTTACAGTGCTTCATTTATCTTATTCTATTGCTTTCTTTATATTTCTTGCCATGATATAAACTGCGTGAGATGTATTGTGCTCTTCCAGTCCTGACTGGACCAGTTGAAAATATTACAATTGGTTGCCTTGAGCATACTTGTCCTACTTGCTTGGGATCCGGAGACGGTATAGCTACCTTTGGCCCCGACACTCAGGAGTGATCGGGAGATTAGTTTAGTAGACTTGCATTAGACTTTCATTTAAACTTGTATTATAATGAGTTGAGATCTCAACTTTGTTTTGAGATTGTTTGAGATATTATTATTTTAGTAGTTTATATCAGTTGTTGGAGTTTGGAGTTAGTATAGCTTTGTGATTCTGTGTTATCTTATCATGCTTAGACTGTGATTGAGTATTATCATATCTTATACTTGTCCTCCATTTGGAGTTGAGTTTTGACAAGTATATTATATAATTGCGTGAGTTATTGTTTAGATAGTAACCTTGTACAACGTTCTACCGCTGATTCAGCGGCGTAGGCTGGACGCTGTTACGCACTATACCCTTACACAGGGTGAGGGTCGTGACATGGGATGACTCCATCTCAGCTTCTATTGTCTTCTCCTCCCTAAACCTCATCATCCTCTCCATCGATGCCCAACCCAACACCATGGCCTAGAATCTACTTTGTGTTTACGGCAACCCAAACAAGAAAGATCGATCAAAGCTCTGGGAGAGCATTGAGTCTCTAGCGGCTAGCTTCTCCGTCCCATGGTGTTGCATAGGCGATTTTAACGCCATTACAAAAGCAGACGAGAAGATGGGTGGTCGTCACTACGATGCTCATGCAGCATCGCTGTTCACCAACATGCTCAACCAGTGCGGCCTCATCGATCTGGGATCTATTAGTCCTGCCTATACCTGGACCAACGACAGAAGCCCCGCCTTCCACATCAGGGAGCGTCTCGATCGAGCCCTCGTCGATACTAAATGGTGTCGGCTATTCCCCCACGCCACTGTCTCAGACCTTTCCCGCATCAAAAGCGACCACTCTCCCATCCTCCTCAACTACTGCAACAAGCAACACCATAGGAAAAGAGTGGTGCGGTTTGAAGATTTTTGGACCTCCCATGCCACGTATCTACATACTCTTGAGCGGATATGGCAGAACAAAAAGTTAAATCAGAGTGATAACCTTCCCTGGAAGCTACGTCGGGCCCTTCATGATCTCCACAATTAGGGAAAAAGCACCTTCGGGAACATCAAACACCGCATCAAGCTTCTCAAAAACAAGCTACTCCAAGTACAAGCCTCTGGGCCAACACAACTAGCTCTACAAGAAGAACGACAGCTGTGTGATGAACTCAACGACCTTCTACTTGTCGAGGAAATCTACTGGAAGCAAAGGGCAAGTTGCCAAATGATTAAGGAAGGGGACAGGAATACTAAATATTTTCATATACGGGCTACCAACAGGAAGAGAAATAACGGGATTCGAGCTTTGCAACTCGAAGACGGCTCATGGACATCCGACCATCGGAAAATTTCATCGTCACTCACCAAAGACTTTCGCAATATCTTCTTCGAGGAGCGCTCCACCCCCATAGATCCCTCCTTTACCATCTCCACCAACCCAATCTCTGATGATGAAAATGAAGCCCTTGTAGCTGTCCCGAGCCCGGAGGAAATTGAACAAACTCTCAAACATATGAAGCCTCTTAAGGCGCCAGGGCCAGACGACCTCCCCGCGCGCTTCTTCTAATGAAGCTGGCAAGTAGTAGGAAATGACGTGGTGAGGATGATCCAACAATTCTTCACCTCAGCGTGACTCCCTCCATCCCTCAATCACACTCACATTGCTTTGATCCCCAAGAGCTCGACGGCGACGACACCTGGTGATTTTCGTCCAATCTCTCTTTGTAATGTGGTGTACAAAATTGTTTTGAAAATTATATCATCTCGTCTAAGGATGTTTATGGACAGGCTGATATCACCCCTTCAAAATGCATTCGTCCCTGGGCGACAAATATCCGACAATACGGTCATAGCGTAGGAGATTTTCTATACAATGAATTCCTTCCCTTGGAATAAGAATTATTGTGTCCTCAAGATCGATATGTCTAAGGCATATGATCGCCTCTCATGGCGCTTCATCAGTGATGTACTGCAAGGGATAGGTATACGAGGGCAAACAAACAACTTAATCATGGAATGCATCTCGTCGAACTCATTCTCAGTCTTGGTGAATGGTTCTCCCGAAGGCCACTTCAAACCCAAAAGAGGAATCCGACAAGGCCGTTCTCTCTCCCCCTACATCTTCATTCTTGCTACTGACATCCTGTCGAGGCTTTTCTACTGTTATGAACAAGACAACCTCTACCAAGGGATCCGCATCAACCGACATTCGCCTTCGGTAACCCACCTACTCTTCGCCGACGACATACTCATCTTTGGGAAAGCCTCCAATCAAAACTTGCTAACGCCATACTCCACAAGTTTGCCTCATGGTCGGGATAACAAATCAACCTCGCGAAGTCTAGTATATTTTTAGTAAACAGGTGATGCCCGCCGACCGACATAGTCTAGCTTCCTCCATGCAACTCTCCAACATGAGTAGAGACGATAGGTATCTCGGACATTTGCTGCTACAATCAAAGTATCGAGCAGCCACCTTCACAAAGCTGATAGAATCATGCAGGACACGACTGCAGGGGTGGAAGACCAAACTTCTCTCACACGTAGGCCGTAATGTCCTCATCCATTCTACACTCAGTTCCCTACCTATCTATTATATGGCTACTCACAAAATCCCAAAAGGCATTACGACGAAGATTACACAGTTGCAAAGGAGCTTCTGGTGGGGGCACGGCTCGGAAGAAAGGAGGCTGCATTTTTTGGCATGAGATAACTTTACAAAGCCAAAAAGAGGAGGGATGGGTTTCCGCAATCCAGAATGGGTCAACTACGCCCTCATTAGCAAGCTCCTATGGTGCTTCCTTGAGAACTCTAATCACCTTTGGGTTCGTCTCTTGAGAGGAGTGTATCTTCAAAACATGAGATCCTTCTGGACGACTCCCAAGTCGAACCGAGCTTCACCAACATGGAAGAGTCTCTTGGAAATCCACAACTTAATGGCGGACAAAGTCTACTGGAGGATTAGGGTTGGCTGGGTCAACATCCTCGACGAACCTTGGTTCCCATCCCTTCATGGTTTCAGGATCTCTGGGGTTGAGCTGTCGGATAATGGGCCTTGGTTAGTACGTGACCTGATGAATGTACACTATAGAACATGGAATCAAGCTCCGATTCACTCCCTATTTCCGCCCATGGAGGCATGGCTATCACTGCCATCAACCTCAGAGAATGGGATGGTCCGGACATCCTCACGTGGACAGGTTCGAATAATGGGGACTTCTCTGCCAAATCCCTAAACGAAACCATTAGACTACAACAATCGGGATGCTCCGGGACGAACGGTGACCATGACTTCTGGCGTCGGTTTTGGCTAATCAAGAACATGTCTCCAATGATCCAAATATTCATCTGGCGCCTACTGAAGAAGGCTCTCCCCCTTCTCATCAACATCAACAAGAGGATACCCACTGTAAGTAATCGTTTCCCACTCTTTGGCCTTCACGAAGAAGATACGGACCATCTCTTCCTTCATTGCAAAGTTGTACGAGAGGCATGGTTTACATGTCCGCTAGGGTTGAGAATTGAGGAACACTTAATGGTCCGTGAGCTACTCTACAGCTGGCTAATGGTCCACAAGTCAATTTAGGCTTTCAAACTGGGGTCAGCAGTACTATGGGCTACTTGGAAGGTCAGATGCTCTCGTGTCTTTAATCACACCCCTTGTTAGCAATTCGGCAAACGGAAAAAATTCGGAACGACAAAAGTACGAGTATAAATCGGCACAATATAAGTAAAATACGGTCAAAAATTCGGTCAAAAATTTGTCTAACGAAATACATTCGGATCAGATTTAATTCGTGTTTAGTACGTTTCATATGAACCAATTCGGCACTAAAAATTCTGCATATATATAGGACCCACCCACCTCTACTCCTTCATAAATAAGGGTTCAGTGTGAGAATAAGAAGATGTTGGATGATGGAAAACCGAAAGATTTTTCTTTGATTGTTGCAAGCAACATGTGCAAAGACTCTTGGGTTTCTTTTTTTTTTTTTCTGTGATAATTTTTCTTCTTTTCTTTTGATAATTTTTAAGAATTGTGACAGTCTTAATATCTAATAGCAGCAAGAGTCAAAAAAGTTCATACTGTTGGGTTTCTTGGTCACAATTTTTTTGGCCAATTTTTTTTTAAAATTCGTACGGTACGCGTTTAAAACGCCATAGGCTTAAAATTCACGTACAAATCCAAAATTTTCAAAAGTACGTAAGTATTATACGTTTATGTAAAATAAGGAAAAATTCGCGTATAATACGTGTTTTATTCGGGTGATTGCTAACAAGGATCACACCCCACCATCCTGTGTGAGATGATTCTCAAACACGCGAGCATCGTACTTTCCTTCTCTAATCCTTGGCCCGCGGATAAGCTAGACGCGACCCAAGCTCTCAGAGAAGCGGCAACGAGCACCGTCGGTTGGAAACCACTGCCTAACGGGACCATCAAGATCAATGTTGACGGAGCTACGTCATCCTCAGCCATTGCAGCATCGGCGGTGGCCAGAGACGACAAAGGGAACTTCATCAGTGCAAAAACTTGGTTTTCGCCGTCGCTGTTCTCTTTGGACGTCAGATTGCTTTCAGAAGCTCATGCCTTTCTTCAAGGAATCCTCCTAGCCAAATCCCTCTCAGCAAATGCTTCCCCCCGGCAGTCATCATCGAAAGTGATTCCTTAATGGCGGTCAGGATACTCAAAGGAGACGACAAAGCAACACCCTGGCGCCTCAGAGATATTTTCTCCATAATTTAAGATGAAATCTCTCCCTCTTCGCGACTGATATCCAGTTCGTTAGAAGAGAGGCCAATATTGTTGCTCACAAGCTTGCCTCTCACTCTCTTGAAGAGGGATCAAGCAACCTCTTCACTTTTCCCCCTGATTGTATTAAAACCTATTTTTCCGGCGAGCCACACATGCAGTGTGGTGATGAGTCTGATCCTTTAATCACGCAACAACAAACAAAGCTATATAATATATAACACAATCTAAATCCTAAAAATATTATTTATTCTATTAGTTATTTATAATTTCTTATTTTGGCGCCTAATTAATAATTGAAAATCTAAAAAAAATTATAAACTGTACAAGGGTGTTAGATTCTACCCACCTTAAACGAATTTTGTCCTCGAATTTAAATTTATTAATATTTCATGAAATCCTCAAATTTTAAAATGTAAGTCCTCATTTATCATAAATGCTCAAAAAAAAATTTACCCAAAAATTATTCAATCGATCATAAAATTTCAAATTTTAGAAAAAAATCGTCTTTAAACATTAAATTCAATTTTAAATTGTTGATTTAATCCCCAACATTCAAAACTTAAATCAAATCCCCAAAGTTTAAATTTTAAATCCAATCTATCAAAATTTAATATTTAAAATTTAATCCTCATGACTCTTCTTTTTAAAGTCAAATTCTTATCCTCGCGTCTTTTTTTTTTTTTTTTCACATTAACTCAAACAAATTATAAATATTCTTCTAAAAATTCACTCAAATAAAATATAAATATTATGCTGGAACTACTTGAAGTCGAAAGTACTTAAATCTTTCAATCTTATTTTACTCGATTGCCTTTTTAACCACCATCTAAGAATTCCATCTTTCATATATAATTTTTTTTTTTTAACTATAATTAGAATTTGATAATATATTTTCTACCCACCTTAGAATACACAATATTTCCTAAAATCAAGATTATAACTTCAAGAAAATTTTCTCAAATCATTCAATAGACTTCATCAATCCTCAAAATTTTTAACATAAATTATATCCCTTCTAATACATCCTTAATTACTAAAATAATCTACCTAACATTATAATAGACCTATGGAGTATATATTAGAACTAGCCATTCTTTTTTATAACTTTCATTAAGGACGAGCGTTCATCTTTCCGAAATAGTGAGAGGTAAGAAAGAAATGACAGTGAGGTCAATGAGGGTATGATCGAATGCATAATATAAAGTCCAAGGACGATATTCAAATTAAAAAGAAATTTCGAAGCAATACACTACAAGAAAAGTAATTTTTTACGATATTGAATTTAAGACGTGCATAAAAAGTATGTCGTAAATAGTTAATTCACGACATACATTTTAGCGAATGTCATAAAAGAATTTAGAATACAACAATTATATCATTTATGGCGTGCATTAAAACGCCATATTTGACTATACTAAAAACATGGCACACAATGAATGTCCCAAATTTCCCAAAAATCTGAATCACACGCCCATACTTTTTGTTTCCCGCGGATGTATTAATTGCTAAAAGGCAGAGATAACCCCCTCTCTCTCTCTCTCTCTCTCTCTCTCAAGCGGAGGTTCTCATTCTCTCTCGCTGCTCTCTCCTCCGTAGGTTCTCACTTCTCTCCCACAGGTTCTCACCTCTCTCTCCCGTAGGTTCTCACTTTCTCTCTCTCTCTCGTTTCACTTTCTCCTCTCTCTCTCTACTGACGTCTCTCATTTCTCCTCTCTCTACAGGCGTCTCTCTCTACAGTCTTTCTTTTTATTTTCTCCAATTTCCTCCTTTTTATTTAGGAATTTCCTCTTTTATTGAGTTCAATCTGATTTTTACGGCATACATATTTATTCTCGATTTTGCCTGTACCAATTTCAGGACCAAATTTCAGGACCACCAAGAAACTGACGGCTACCACTCGACTCCGACTCCAGTGGGTACAATTTATTTTCTCCCAATTTTTTCATAAGAATTTTGATTTTAATTTGGAGATATAAGGTTTTGGATTAATTTTATTTTACAAGATAGTAGTAAAACTACATGTAAATATAAATGATGGAATGAAATTAACCATGCAATTGCATAATAATGAATTGCCTCATTGTGTTTATTCTGTGAAGATTGAATTGTTCATTTATTTCTGAGACATTACTGGCATCAAGGAGAAGACTCATTGTTGTTTATTTAATTAATTAGCATTATCTTTTTGTTAGAAGAAACGATAATAATAATTGGGAGTACTGACTGCTAGGAAGTCACTGACAACATTGACAATTCCTCGTGAGCTCCTAGTTCATCGTCTTAATCATGGGTTCAGTGAATTCAGTTCAGTTTTTATGAGGTAGCACTCTCTTTGAGGTGCTTGTTGACTTGGTAGCTTTTCACTGACCGGACAGGATTTGTCATGCTCAGATTTGGAGCTTGAGTAGGAGGACCTCTAGGAGTATCAGTAGTAGCAGTATTTCTCTGAGGAGGTTGCCGATTTCCCCAGCACCTGACCACTCATTTGCAGCGTTATTGTAGTAGCCTATTTTTCTTTGCAGTACCACTGCAATGTTGTCGCAAGTGCACTTCACTGTCTTGTGGGAGTATTGCGCTGTGATTACAATAACACAGTGGCGAGCACTATGGTTAGCATATTACAGTTAGCTGCGAGTAGAAACAATACTATTGAGGCTAGTCTTGAACAAAATTTACAAAACCTTCACTCATCATTCCCATCATGAACAGAGGTGGAGATGTTGTTTGAGGAACGGTAGTTAATATCTGAAGAGCCACCGGGGTTGAAGTTTTGGAGCAGCCGCGGTTGGAGGAGGCTGAAAGGGAGGAAGAAGTGTCTAGTCGTTCTAGAAGACCCAACATTTGGGAAGAGGACAAAAAAGAGTTTTGAGGCAAGGAACAAATTGGAAAAGTACCTAATCAATTTATTAAAGCTTGATTTTTTATTTATTTTTATTGTTTTGTTTTGTTTTGTTTTTAGGGACTTGTACTTGACTTTTTGCTTTTGAAATTTCAGTGGGGGCTCAAACTTGTGAATGGGTCCGCCCTTGTTCGTCTGTCAAGGTATCAATGTTCTCTAGACGAGCTTAAAAGTTGAAAAGAGTGGATTCCACATTGAGCTTAAAAAGTTTTTGTTGGTTGTTTTAATGATAACACTAGTAAGGGAGGGGAGGAGTGGGTGTAGGTTCGAATCCCATCACGGGCAATACTTAAATGGGAGGGAGTCTTGGTGCTAGCCGCCCATGAAAGGAACGGTCATTAATGACGGGCCTTATCTCAAAAAACAAAAAGATTTGGTGGGACTTAATTTACTATGCAGAAAGACTAAAAGAGGATACTGTCATATGACTCGTATTGAACTAAACTTACCCTTTTCTACATTTGCTATTTGTTTCCAAGTACATAGTTGAACAGCTTGTGCTACATGTTTCTTCTTATTATTATTTTGTAAGACTCTGCCTACAACAATGGTAAAGAATCTCTCATGTCTCCATGCTTAAAAGATCATAGCCATTTTGACTGACAATGAACCTACTTCACATGAAGAACCTCAATTGTGCTGTGTTTTTTTAACAGATTCAATGTTAGAGGCAACTCAATAGGTCATGTTGTAGCCTGAAACTCATAAATAAAAAGTTTCAAGAACAAACCATCACCAACCCTTTACGTAAGTGACAAGTCCTTTTTCTATAACATTTTTCTTCCAGAATATTTGAAGCTTTTGAGATGGAAGCTAGTCTGCTTTCATGATGGAAACATCAATGCAATTGACATCTTGTTCAAGGGTCTCAATTCCATTCAACCATGTACCTTATGCAACACCACAGGATATCAATTCCTCTGTTCTTTTAATAGATTCAATGTTAAAGGCTACTCAATAGGTCATGTTGTAGACTTGTAGCCTGAAACTCATAAATAAATAAATTGCAAGAACCACCACCAACCCTTTCCGTAAATCCTGTTTCTATAACATTTTCTTCCAAAATATTTTTAAGCTTTTAAGACATAAGCAAGTCTGCTTTTATGATGGAAACTTCATAGGAACTGTTATCTTGTTCAAGGGTCTCAATTCCATTTAATCATGTACCTTATACAACACCACAATTCCATATGGCGTTAAGGAGATACATAGGTTCAGATCGATGCAGCTAGCGTATGGAATAGAGGGAAAATAATGAGAGACTGGCAAGAGAGTACTAAGGAGATCAGCATACTGTGTTTCTATCATTGCCATCAATACTCTGAGGAGGTTGCTCTTATTTTACATTCCATGGCGCTTACTTTCATTAGCATACTTTTCCCATATGTTGGCTAGGTTATTTCCATCTAATTTTGAGATATTCAGCTCTATAAGACATTGTACTTTGCAAGCTCATGTTCCATTGTGTATCGGGTTATTCAAGACATATACTATTGGTTGCAATATTATGTCCCATCCAAAAAAGCATCCTTGTATATTTTGCTTTCAAATTTTCCTATAGATGCTCTAATTAATTTATGCCTTGTTTCAAGACAAGGTAATTTAAAAGCTTTTGCTGAAAAAGGAGAAATACTTCTCTTTCATGTTTAAATATCATATTGGTGTCATATAGACCATATGTATCTGCTGCTACTATTGTATTATATCCGCCATTGTAATAACATTATGAAGAATTTCACATGCATGGACTCACACACATTCACACTAATTTACTCTTCAATAAGTTTCTATATTCATTGTTTGTGTTGTGCTCAGATATGCTGCATTGGTACCATTTATTATCGTCGAGCAGTTGTTGTAGTCGTGGTGTATGACAACAAGTCCATATTCATTTCATAAAGCACAGTATTGGGTTAAGGTATCCTCTACTTTGTACCTTTGAGTTGATATTCTAAAATTGGTATTCCTTTCTATTGAATTTACATTCTAAGTCATGTGTAATTTTAAAGCAGGAGTTGATAGTTTTTTTTCATTTATCACACATTATCAATTTTAATGCATTCAGGGAGAATGCTTTTCAACATAACTTCCCTTATGCAATACTTATTTTGTTCCTGCAACTTTCCCCTACACAATACTTATTTTTCAACAGAAGTTTATGGTTGTGATGAGCCAAAGAAAACAGAGGGTGGATGATATTTTGGTTCAAGATGATAGTTCTGTTTGGAGAATTAGGACATGGAGCTTACTGTCCTGTTGATTAAGGGGAGTACTTAGGTTTGAATTTGCAGTATTTACTCACATTTTACTGCTGCTTTTTCCCTAATCAATTTCAATTTTACATTCAATTTGGTTATGTTTCAATTTGTAGCATATGATCACATATTATGTTTTTTTTTTCTATGTCATGTTAAATTTGTACCATCCGAAGCCATTTTACTTCGAGTTGTTTTATAACTTTTTCTACTTCTTGGATTTAATTTGGCATTGATGAGGCAAATAAATCAGAGGGTTTGATGAGGGATATTGTCAATGACATTAGTATGATTCCTTGCGATTCATGATGGCTTTAAAATAAGCTTGGTGAAAATTGGAGGTTTTTGAGTTAGGTTGCATTCCATGTTAAGATTGACTAGTGAATAGGCAACCTGATTCTTCAGTTTGCAAAATTGTCAAGGTAATGTAGTTTGCAGTCTACTATATTTATTGACCCAACTGCTTAATTTTTATAATTTTGCACACTGGTTGTATTTTTCAACAGAGATTCTTAGGGCAAAATATTTTTATGGGTTCTTATCTGTTGATACTGGTATCAAATGTGGGTTCTTATTTATGAAAATATGACTCAAAAAATGGTATCACATTTGATATTGGTTGTCATATTTTTGTGGATTCTTATCTCTGTTGAGAATTTTGTTTATTTGAGAATTGTTTCTAAGCCAATTTTTCCAAGTGTTTCAACTTTGTTTTGTAAAAGATTTGTGCGTACTCTGCAAAATGGTCTAAACGGGCAAATTTAGTACCCAAAATTACGGCTTCTTACTTTATGAACCAACTTATTGGTTGGAGAATTTTGACATGCTCCCCTGGCTTACGATATGTTGGAGATTTTTTTGCTATGGTTGGACCATTTTTGTCACGCCCCGATTCGTAGAGTCATTTAATCATATATTTTATCTCTTGGAATCGATCGTCCTCGCTTGGGCGTGATGCCGTACAAGTCTGATATTACACTTGTACAAGGCAAAGATGGTACATAATTGATTTTCTTCAAATAGGAACACATCGCAGCGGCAGAAGCAGATAAATTAAAGTTAATGAGGACAATCTTTCTCACTGAATAGAAATATATCACTTCTTTTATAGCAGCGAAGATAAAAGGATAATTTGAAGTCACACAGAGATATATAGAACTTTATTCTCTTTATTGATAATTGAAGAAGAGTACAAGACTTGTATTGAAATACAATGCTTACAACCAATCTCACTTTAAATTGAGGGCCAACTGAGCAATGCTACAAAGTCTACATTTGATACTTGGATACATTGGATTACAACTCGATATACTGACTTGGCTTACAATCTCACTGATACAACTGATTACAATGTTCCATACATTATGCTCTTTATAAACAGAAGACATCATCTTGTACAAGGAGAGCTTCTGTATGCCCAACAAATCTTCGATGCCACGGGACCAATCAAGCCAATCTTCGTGTGTAGAACATTCCAAGTATCACTACCACATTTCTAGTTTGAGGGTATTTTTGTCATTTTTGAATAATTTGAATTTAATATATTTTATTAGGAATTTAAAATAATTTATTTGAATGGTGTGATTTAAATACTAGTTTATTTATTGCTATGTGGTTTTGGTTAGCCTAACCTAGATTAGCCATAGCTAGCCTAGTTAGCCACATTGAGAATTAGTTAGTATGGGATGGTGGGTTGAGTCATGTTTAGCTAAGTAGAGTGGTTGCAACTTAACTAGGAAAGAGCCCTAGATTTTAGGCCACTCATTAACCTTGATTTATTGTTAGCCCTTAGATGCAATCTAAAAACCCTAACCCCAGCTAAAGTGGCCAGCCAAGACCCCCCCCTTGCCTATATAATATCTCTTTAGAAATTAGTGCCTCTTTCCATTATTCTATCATTTTTCCCTAAGAACAAGGTGAGCCTACACTTCTTTTCTCCATAGATTAATCAATAGAGCTCTATTTTTATTGGGATTTCTTCCATAGTGTTCTAATCAATGTTCTCTTGCTGATTGTGGAGTCACATCTCAGATTTGAATCAATTTGGAGAAGTTGGTTGGCTTTTGGAGATCCCCTTTTGAAGAAGCTTTTGTGTTGAAGAACACTCATAGGTAAATTCCTATCCACCCATTAAAATTAGGTTTTTTTTGCATAAACACCTAGCCCTAGGTGTCCTAGTTCTGTAGGAATAGGGTTTGTCAGATTTCGTGTCCTGTACGTGTCCGTATCGGACATGTATTAATGTGGTGCGCAGGTGTTCGACGAAATGCCACAAAGGGCATTTCGATCGAGATTTCGATTTGTATTTGAATAGAAAAATAGGTCTTTGTGTTGCTTATGGGTTTCTCAGTGACTGAGGTGATTTCCTGTCGATTTTGTGTCGTGTCGAACCCTTGGACACGCCCGCGCGCGTGCGAGCTGCACTGCCCTGCTGCTCGGGGGCTCGTGCGACTGTTCTAGGGCACGTGAGCACGAGTCCTTTGACACGGAGCTCGGGGCAGTGTCTGACACGACACTCCCCAAGTCTCGTGTCACTTGGTTTCGTGTCGAGTCAGTTAGGACACGTGCACTGGTCGTACGATATCGTACCAGCCTCGTGCTTGTATGTGCATTGGTTTTGGACACGTTGTGTCCTGTTTTAGGACACCATTTTGTTTGAGTATCCCCTACTGATATACCCTAACTATTATCTACCTTATATTCTTCATGAATTGTTATAAATAAATGGGGAAATCGAATGTGGTTTGGGTATACAATTCGACTGATACATTAGTGTATCAGTGATACACTGTTCTTCCCTTCCTGTTTTTAATTCCTAATTAATTAGTGATTACTTCTGTGCTAAATTATATCATACATGCTATCTAGTTATGATTGGTTGATCTTCATATTAAATATCGTGATTTGATTCAAATCTCAGTTTTAGATTGAATTCATAATTGAAACTGCATGAATTGGTTTCCTATTTCCTGATACAATGTAGTATCAGTATTTGGCCCCTATTCGAATGCTTAAATTCCTATTTAAATCTAGTTTTGACTAATGTCTTAAATTGCCAAGTGATCCACATTGTTTGATTATTCATGATTAAGTTGATTTCATTTAATAGAGTAGATTTTGGATCCATAGATAAGATTTGGCATTATGGGCCTTGAATGGGTGTTAACTGATGCATTGTTGATGTGGTTTACAGTTCTAATTAGAGAATTATAATGTGAATGTTGCTCTCTCATAAACTAAAATAAATCTGAGTTCCCATTTTTGCACTGTTAACTGTTAACACATTGATTCTGATTTCCTTTCCAAATTTGAGAACACATGAACATGTGACACACTCTAAATCCTGAAGCCCACACTGTTTTTCTGTTATTTCCCTCACAGCACACACAGGTTCCTCTCTTAGTACTGTTGTCCATTTCGAATTACATTTAAGTATTGATAGCATGTTATTTAATGTGGTTTAGTCTCTAAGCATATGGGTCATGTTGGGGATTAATTGATGTGTTCATGAATGGTTACATGTGATGGAATGTTAGTTTAGAACATGACTGGTTTTTCTTCCTTTTTGCCTAACAACCAAACCTGAGAATTTGAATTGGATGTTAACTGATTGATGGGTTTTTCAAATCTGAGTTTGAACTTCAAATTCCTAAACACTGAAAACTGTTGTCCCCCTTTTTGCTCACTGTTGTGGTTCACTCACACACACAGTTCACATTATACACTGTTTTACACCTCCTTGTCACACCCCCAGCCATATATATATATATATATATATATATATATATATATATATATATGCACACACACACATGAACAATCCACACACATTTCTGATTTTTCCCTCACTTGAATCACAGTCACATACACACACGCATATCTCATATGTTACCCCTCTCTCTATGTATATATAATACATACATATATATATATATATATATATACATATTTTTTTTTTTTTTTTTTTTTTGCCTATAAGTGTAAACCTAAAGGCCTAATCTAATGTAATATGTGAATGGTAGAGTAGGATTATGGGAATTCCTATGTGTAATAGCTAATGTGCTATGCATATCTTATTTGTATATGTAGGTATATATATATATATATATATATATATATATATATATATATATATATATATATATATATATATTCACATATGTGAATAGTGATATATATCCATATATGGTATTGGCCTATGGTGTGTCTGTTAGACTAGTGAGAGCTTAATTAGACTTGTTAGTCTTGATTAGGCCTAGAATAGACTAGTTAGACTAGTTTAGACTTGTTAGACCATAGTTAACCTAGTTTGACTTCTAGGGTTGACCAAGGTTGACCAAGAGTTGACTTTGGTCTAGATTGACCTAGAATCATGTAGAATGCATTGAATTGCATTTTGTTATCATTTTAGACTTGTTGTGACTTGTGCTATTCTGAATAGGAGCCAGACACCACTCCTCGAACAGTTTATTTACCTTGGACATTCAGATAGCAGGCGAGTACATTCTCTGATCATTTCATATCTTGCTTAGGATTATATTTCCTGCTTTAGATTATCTTACTTGATGCTGACACATTGGTAACACGGATTGGTACTATATGGATCCCTTCATGAGATATTATCCCTCTCGGGAGCATCGGATACTTTTGTCTCGTGTGTTTCACTTACATCACGTATCTCATGCTTCTATTATCAAGAATCTTCGGGAATCAGCTAGTGACTCATGTACCCTCATGATCACCGAGCCTTCACGAATCAATTCATGAATCACCCTTATGGGCAACGTAGTATAATCATGAATCTTAACGTAACTTGACTGGATCCTTGTGTATTGATTGGGGATGGGGGAGTATAAATGAACATGTGAATAAATCCAAGTAGTGTAATCATGAATCAATTTCAAGTAGTGTAATCATGAATCAGTCCTTAGCCATTCACATGTTTATCCAGTACTCTGAATTACTAGCACTATCTCTCTTTTACATATATCATAGATATTTACTTACAGTCTCTCTTACATTATGCTATTCTTCAGTTTCCTGTATTTTATTCTCTAGCTTGATTATATTTCCTTTCCTGCTATGACTTGTTGAGATGTATTGTGCTCGCTCCTGTCCTGACTGGACCTGTTGAAATATTACAGAGGATGAGGACGAGGCTGGCTGTCCTACATATTATGGGGCTACCTTAGATGACAGCTGTGACTTGGACCAGCAGCCGGACCCTATAGCTGTGGACGACACTCCTCTAGACTAGGATGTTTTCATTTACATTACTCTATGGATGACTGTATATATTTATACTTGGGATTTGTGATGTATTAGACAGTTAGACTCTCTGTTTGTACTTGTGGATTCCTTTCATTTCAGCAGTATCTATCTATCTATCCTTCTATCTTATCTTCTGCCTTAGTTGTGATTGAGTTTACTTTCTGCTATGTCACCCCCATTCGGGAAGTATAAACTGTTTAGCATATATTGTTAGATGTTGTGACCTAGGACAGCATTCTACCGCCGACACTGCGGCGTAGGCTGGACGTACCCACGTCTCGTGCCCTTACTCTAGGGTGCGGGTCGTGACACATTTTTAGTGGTGGCCCATGCAGGTCTAGATTAGAAATGTAGTGGTATTCGAACTAGAATATCACTGCAGCCTGCAGTAGGATTAGGATTATTTGAAGGTACACAATCACATTAGGAAAACTCTTTATCAGATTCTGTATATCTAAATTTTGCTGTTTATTGTCTTCCTTTGAATTTAAACTGTCCTCCCTTGATATCGTGACTTATTCTCAGCAATTGTTTCTTTTTGATCTGTCACCAGGATGGTTGAGACGAGATCACATCGCCAGGGCCAGGGGGACGCCGATGATAGGTCTGCCACCTCTCATACCCAGCAGCCAGCCCCTGGTACCGCAGCCCCAGTCATGCCAGCTGGGATAGGCGTTTCAGCTGCTTTCGGAGGAGCCCCTCCACCTGTGAGGCACGAGCCGAGTCCGGTGATTCCGGACGTGCTTCAGCAGTAGCAGCCACCTCCGGGGACAGTTGACGCCATTCAGCTGTTAGCCTTCTTCCGGTAGTACATGGAGGGCCAGCAGACCCAGCAGTAGAGGCACACAGCAGAGCTCACACGAGGCATTGAGCTGGCAGAGACAGCGGTAGAGAGAGTTGTAGCTCAGCCAGCGGCAGCTCCGCAGCCGTACCAGCCACGGGAGAAGGGCATCCAAGATTTTCAGAAGATGCACCCGAGAGGCTTCCGAGGGACAGAGGGGATCTTGTATGCCGACGAGTGGATTGAGCACATGGAGGAGATATTCAGGTTGGCTGAGATCCCGACGAGGCTCCAGATTGAGGCAGCGGCCAGCATGATACAGGATCTGGCACGTACATGGTACCCGACCGACCCGAGGGTTGGTACTACAGGATAGACTTGGGCAGCATTCAAGAAGCTGTTCAAGAAGAAGTTCTTCCCGGATGCAGCGCTGGGAGCCCTCGAGACTCAGTTCGAGGCCCTAGTCCAGGGGAGCCAGTCTGTGGAGGAGTACGCAGGAGAGTTCTGCCACCTGAGCAGATTTGTGGAGGGCTTATCGGAGGCGACGAAGGCCCGGAGGTTCCGCAAGGGCTTGGTAAAGGAGGTCAAGTCCTACACCAAGAATGCCCGTAGCGCTACCTTTGAGGAGATCCTGGTGGACGCTTTAGCTACAGAGGATGATCTTGAGCTTAGGCTCAAGAGGGGGCGAGATTCCCAGGAAGGCAGCAGTAGCGGAGGACCGGCCAAGAGGCCGCACTTCCAGCAGCACCACCAGCAGCAGAGGTTCCAGCCGCAGCTGTTTCAGTAGCCGAGGCATCAGCCAGTACAACAACAGTTTTAGCAGTCTCACGTTCAGCAGCAGAGGGTACAACAGCAGGCTCCGAGGCAGCAGGCCACCACCTGTGCCTATTGCAAGAAGCCAGGACACGGGTGGAACGAGTGTAGGAAGAGGCTAGGCAGGTGCCTACTCTGTGGGGCAGCAGATCATCAGCTGAGGGAGTGCCCTATGTTCTCGGGACGTTCAGGACAGGAGGCAGAAGCAGGAGCAGGAGCCAAGGCTCCAGCAGGACAGCAGCAGAAGGGACCGTTGTCGACTCAGCAGCAGCGGTTCGTACAGCACCAGCAGCAGGCCAGAGGAGGACAGTAGGGGCGAGCTTTCGCCATGGCAGCTGAGGATGCAGAGGCGATAGGAGAGCCGATCGCAGGTTCGGTTCTTCTCGACTCCAGACCAGCTTTTGCATTATTTGATTCCGGTGCTTCGTATAGTTTCATATCAGTATCATTTGCGATTAGACACGGTATCATAGCTGAATCGTTGCCTAGGACTTACAAGATCACGATCGGGGGTGGCATTATCCTCGTACGTGATGTTTGTAAGGGTCGGAGTGTTGTTTTGGGAGGCCGTGAGTTGGAGGTGAGCCTGCTCGTATTGCCATTGTCGAACTATAATATAGTATTCGGTATGGATTGGTTGAGCAGGCACCACGCCAGCATTGATTGCAGAGGGGGTAGAGTTCTCTTCAGAGTGTCGGGGGAGCCAGAGTTCGAGTACTCCAGACGTCAGGCGGAGCAGAGCAGCAAAGTTTTCTGCGGAGTCTCGGTTGAGGAGCAGACGATTCCACACCCCTTTATAGCAGAGTATATGGATGTTTTTCCAGAGGAGTTGCCTGGATTGCCACCAGACAGAGACATTGAGTTCTCGATAGACTTGGTTCCAGGAGCGGAACCCATCTCTCAGTATGTCTATCGAGTGAACAACAACGAGTTGGTGGAACTGAAGAAGCAGGTGGATGAGCTGCAGGACAAGGGCTTCATCCGTTCGAGTTCGTCACCATGGGGTGCATCAGTATTATTTGTGCCGAAGAAGGATGGATCAGTACAGATGTGTATTGACTATAGGGCACTCAACAACCTGAGAATCAAGAACAGATACCCACTGCCGCAGATCGATGATCTCTTTGATCAGTTGAGCGGAGCTCGGGTGTTCTCCAAGATTGATTTGAGGTCAGGTTATCACCAGTTGAAGGTGAAGAGGGAGGATATTTCCAAGACCGCTTTCAGGACGCGATACGGGCAGTTTGAGTTTTTGGTTATGCCGTTTGGGCTAACCAATGCACCAACAGTTTTTATGAACCTAATGAACAAGGTGTTCCACCAGTACTTGGACAAGTTCGTGGTGGTGTTCATTGATGACATCTTGGTATATTCCAAGACTGAGGAGGAGCACGAGGAGCATTTGAGGATAGTGCTGGAGACTCTCAGGAGGGAGTAGCTTTATGGGAAGCTCTCCAAGTGTGAGTTCTTCTTGGACCGGGTTGACTTTTTGGGCATGTGGTGACTGGAGATGGTATCTCAGTTGACCCTAAGAAGATCGTAGCAGTTGAGGCACGGCCAGCACCGACTTCAGTGGCAGAGATCAGGAGCTTCCTGGGGATGGCAGGATATTATCGGAGATTTGTGCAGGATTTCTCCCGGGTTACAGAGTCGTTGACTCGGTTGACCCGGAAGGATGCTGAGTTTGTTTGGTCAGAGGAGTGTCAGACAGCTTTTGATGAGTTGAAGAAGCGGCTTACGACAGCTCCGATTCTGACATTGCCTTCAGGATCAGGGGGATTCGCTATTTATAGTGACGCTTCAGGGAAGGGGCTGGCTTGTGTCTTGCAGCAGCATGGGAAGGTGATTGCCTATGCTTCCAGGCAGTTACGTCCCCATGAGAAGAACTACCCTACCCACGACCTGGAGCTGGCAGCAGTGATATTTGCTCTGAAGTTGTGGAAGCACTATCTGTATGGGGAGTGGGTAGAGATTTTTACAGATCACAAGAGCTTAAAGTATGTGTTCACTCAGAAGGAGCTGAACACGAGGCAGCACAGATGGCTAGAGTTGATGAAGGACTTCGACATATCACTTCAGTATCACCCAGGAAAGGCCAACGTGGTTGCCAATGCTTTGAGTAGGTATCTGACAGCCATGTGTTTGACCATGGACCGTCACTTGCTTGCTGATTTAGAGAGCCTGGGGATTGAGGTGATCGTGCCCAGAGTTCAGATGCAGTTATGGGGCCTGCAGATTCAGTCAGACTTGGTGGAGAGGATCAAGGCGACTCAGTTTGAGGACGTTGCTCTGCGGTGTCTCCGAGAGCAGGTTCGTGCAGGATTGGTGGATGGTGAGTTTTCTCTTGCAGAGGATGGTGCCTTGAGGTACGGTTCCAGGTTATGTGTGCCCAGCGGAGAGCTTAGGGAGCAGGTTTTGCAGGAGGTACACAGATCTCAGTATTCTATACACCCTGGTGCCAACAAGATGTACCGAGATCTGAGGGAGCATGTTTGGTGGTCCGAGATAAAGCGGGAGGTGGCTCGCTTCGTAGCTAGGTGCTTGGTCTGTCAGCAGGTCAAGGCAGAGAGGCAGAGGCCCGGTAGATTATTACGGCCGCTGTCCATTCCCGAGTGGAAGTGGGAGCATATCACTATGGATTTCGTATCAGGATTGCCGCGTACACCGGGAGGAAAAGATGCGATTTGGGTCATCGTTGACAGGTTGACCAAATCGGCCTACTTCTTGCCATTCAAGGTGGGTACGTCTACAGAGAGGCTTGCAGAGATGTATATGCGACAGATCGTGAGAATTCATGGGGTTCCGGTCAGCATCATCTCGGATCGGGATAGTCGCTTTACTTCCCATTTCTGGAGGAGTCTGCAGATTAGCTTGGGCACTCAGCTCAAGTTTAGTACTGCATACCACCCCCACACGGACGGACAGTCAGAGAGGACTATTCAGACGCTCGAGGATATGCTGCGGACGTACGTCTTGGACTTTGAAGGTTCCTGGGAGGATCATCTACATTTGGTGGAGTTTGCTTACAACAACAGCTTCCAGGCCAGCATTGGGATGTCACCTTTCGAGTCTCTGTACGGGCGTAGGTGTCGTACACCCTTGTCTTGGGATGATGTTTGTGAGCGAGCTTTACTGGGACCAGAGATGGTTGTTGATGCAGCCGAGAAGGTGAAGCTCATCAGGGACAGACTTCGCGTAACGCAGGACAGACATCGGTACTGGGCCGATAGCCACCGGAGGCCCTTGGAGTTTGAGGTACAGATTAGAATAGGATTAGATTTAGCTTTGTTTGTTGTGTTTTATTGATCATGTTTGTTTATCATAATTAAATTGTGACCTTGCTTGTGATTAGGTTGGAGACCAGGTTTTCTTGAGGATATCTTCGACTCGTGGTACGATACGTTTTGGTGGAGGTGGGAAGCTTAGCCCGCGCTTCATCGGCCCTTTCGTTATCAGTGGGAGAGTCGGCGACGTGGCTTACAGGCTAGACTTGCCACCTGCACTAGTGGGTGTCCATAACGTATTCCATATATCACAGTTGAGACGGTACGTGGCTGACACTAGCCATGTGCTTGATCATTCGGAGATTGAGGTTGGGCCTTCTCTCAGCTATCCAGAGCAGCCAGTAGAGATTCTGGATCGACGGGAGAAGGTTCTGAGGAACCAGGTGATACCTTTGGTACGCGTCGCATGGAGGCATCATTCTCCAGGAGAGTCTACCTGGGAGCGGGAGGATGAGATGCGCGAGCGGTACCCCTATCTTTTTGGACCTTGAGGTATACCTTTCTATCCTTCTCAGCAGATTAGTTTTGCCTTTAATTTTGATGACAAAATTATTTTAAGGATGGTAGATTTGTCACTACGACATTTCTAGTTTGAGGGTATTTTTGTCATTTTTGAATAATTTGAATTTAATATATTTTATTAGGAATTTAAAATAATTTATTTGAATGGTGTGATTTAAATACTAGTTTATTTATTGCTATGTGGTTTTGGTTAGCCTAACCTAGATTGGACCTAACCTAGATTAGCCATAGATAGCCTAGTTAGCCACATTGAGAATTAGTTAGTATGGGATGGTGGGTTGAGTCATGTTTAGCTAAGTAGAGTGGTTGCAACTTAACTAGGAAAGAGCCCTAGATTTTAGGCCACTCATTAGCCTTGATTTATTGTTAGACCTTAGATACAACCTAAAAACCCTAACCCTAGCTAAAGTGGCCAGCCAAGACCCCCCTGCCTATATAATATATCTTTAGAAATTAGTGCCTCTTTACATTATTCTATCATTTTTCCCTAAGAACAAGGTGAGCCTACACTTCTTTTCTCCATAGATTAATCAATAGAGCTCTATTTTTATTGGGATTTCTTCCATAGTATTCTAATCAATGTTCTCTTGCTGATTGTGGAGTCACATCTCAGATTTGAATCAATTTGGAGAAGTTGGGTGGCTTTTGGAGATCCCCTTTTGAAGAAGCTTTTGTGTTGAAGAAGACCTATAGGTAAATTTCTATCCACCCATTAAAATTAGTTTTTCTTTGCATAAACACCTAGCCCTAGGTGTCCTGGTTCTGTAGAAATAGGGTTTGTCAGATTTTGTGTCCTGTACGTGTCCGTATCGGACACGTATCAGTGTGGTACGCAGGTGTTCGACGAAATACCACAAAGGGCATTTCGATGGAGATTTCGATTTGTATTTAAATAGAAAAATAGGTCTTTGTGTCGCTTACAGGTTTCTCAATGACTGAGGTGATTTCCTGTCGATTTCGTGTCGTGTCGAACCCTTGGACACGCCCGCGCGCGTGCGAGCTGCACTGCCCTGCTGCTCGGGGGCTCGTGCGACTGTTCCAGGGCACGTGAGCGAATGTCCTTTGACGCGGAGCTCGAGGCAGTGTCTGACACGACACTCCCCAAGTCTCGTGTCACTTGGTTTCATGTCGAGTCAGTTAGGATACGTGCACTGGTCGTACGATATCGTGCCAGCCTCGTGCGTGTATGTGCATTGCTTTTGGACACGTTGTGTCCTATTTTAGGACACCATTTTGTTTGAGTATCACCTACTGATATACCCTAACTATTATCTACCTTATATTCTTCATGAATTGTTATAAATAAATGGGGAAATCGAATGTGGTTTGGGTATACATTTCGACTGATACATTAGTGTATCAGTAATACACTGTTCTTCCCTTCCTGTTTTTAATTCCTAATTAATTAGTGATTACTTCTGTGCTAAATTATATCCTACATGCTATCTAGTTATGATTGGTTGATCTTCATATTAAACATCATGATTTGATTCAAATCTCAGTTTTAGATAGAATTCATAATTGAAACTGCATGAATTGGTTTCCTATTTTCTGATACAATGCAGTATCAGTAGTTGGCCCCTATTCGAATGCTTAAATTCCTATTTTAATCTAGTTTTGACTAATGTCTTAAATTGCCAAGTGATCCACATTGTTTGATTATTCATGATTAAGTTGATTTCATTTAATAGAGTAGATTTTGGATCCATAGATGAGATTTGGCATTATGGGCCTTGAATGGGTGTTAACTGATGCATTGTTGATGTGGTTTACAGTTCTAATTAGAGAATTATAATATGAAGGTTGCTCTCTCATAAACTGAAATAAATCTGAGTTTCCATTTTTGCACTGTTAACTGTTAACACATTGATTCTGATTTCCTTTCCAAATCTGAGAACACATGAACATGTGACACACTCTAAATCCTGAAGCCCACACTGTTTTCCTGTTATTTCCCTCACTACACACGCAGGTTCCTCTCTTAGTACTGTTGTCCATTTCGAATTACATTTAAGTATTGATAGCATGTTTTTTAATGTGGTTTAGTCTCTAAGCATATGGGTCATGTTGGGGATTAATTGATGTGTTCATGAATGGTTACATGTGATGTAATGTTAGTTTGGAACATGACTGATTTTTCTTCCTTTTTGCCTAACTACCAAACCTGAGAATTTGAATTGGATGTTAACTGATTGATGGGTTTTTCAAATC
Organism: Iris pallida; assembly: GCA_029216955.1. Lineage (NCBI taxonomy): Eukaryota > Viridiplantae > Streptophyta > Magnoliopsida > Asparagales > Iridaceae > Iris > Iris pallida. The sequence goes on along the minus strand of JANAVB010042015.1, from coordinate 5,481,587 downwards.
TGAGTTTGAACTTCAAATTCCTGAACACTGAAAACTGTTGTCCCCATTTTTGCTCACTGTTGTGGTTCACTTAAACACACAGTTCACATTATACACTGTTTTACACCTCCTTGTCACACCCCCAGCCATATATATATGCACACACACACATGAACAGTCCACACACATTTCTGATTTTCCCTCATTTGAATCACAGTCACATACACACACACATATCTCATATGTTACCCCTCTCTCTATGTATATATAATACATATATATGTTTGTATGTATGCCTATAAGTGTAAACCTAAAGGCCTAATCTAATGTAATGTGTGAATGGTAGAGTATGATTATGGGAATTCCTATGTGTAATAGCTAATGTGTTATGCATATCTTATTTGTATATGTAGGCATATATATATATATTCACATATGTGAATAGTGATATATATCCATATATGGTATTGGCCTATGGTGTGTCTGTTAGACTAGTGAGAGCTTAGTTAGACTTGTTAGTCTTGATTAGGCCTAGAATAGACTAGTTAGACTAGTTTAGACTTGTTAGACCTAGTTTGACCATAGTTGACCTAGTTTGACTTCTAGGGTTGACCAAGGTTGACCAAGAGTTGACTTTGGTCTAGATTGACCTAGAATCATGTAGAATGCATTGAATTGCATTTTGTTATCATTTTAGACTTGTTGTGACTTGTGCTGTTCTGAATAGGAGCCAGACACCACTCTTCGGACAGTTTATGTACCATGGACATTCAGATAGCAGGCAAGTACATTCTCTGATCATTTCATATCTTGCTTAGGATTATATTTCCTGCTTTAGATTATCTTACTTGATGCTGACACGTTGGTAATACGGATTGGTACTATATGGATCCCTTCATGAGATGTTATCCCTCTCGGGAGCATCGGATACTTTTGTCTCGTGTGTTTCACTTACATCACGTATCTCATGCTTCTATTATCATGAATCTTCGGGAATCAGCTAGTGACTCATGTACCCTCATGATCACCGAGCCTTCACGAATCAATTCATGAATCACCCTTATGGGCAACGTAGTATAATCATGAATCTTAACGTAACTTAACTGGATCCTTGTGTATTGATTGGGGATGGGGGAGTATAAATGAACATGTGAATAAATCCAAGTAGTGTAATCATGAATCAATTCCAAGTAGTGTAATCATGAATCAGTCCATAGCCATTCACATGTTTATCCAGTACTCTGAATCACTAGCACTGTCTCTCTTTTACATATATCATAGATATTTGCTTACAGTCTCTCTCTTACATTATGCTATTCTTCAGTTTCCTGTATTTTATTCTCTAACATGATTATATTTCCTTTCCTGCTATGACTTGTTGAGATGTATTGTGCTCGCTCCTGTCCTGACTGGACCTGTTGAAATATTACAGAGGATGAGGACGAGGCTGGCTGCCCTACATATTATGGGGCTACCTTAGATGACAGCTGTGACTTGGACCAGCAGCCGGACCCTATAGCTGTGGACGACACTCCTCTAGACTAGGATGTTTTCATTTACATTACTCTATGGATGACTGTATATATTGATACTTGGGATTTGCGATGTATTAGACACTTAGACTCTCTGTTTGTACTTGTGGATTCCTTTCATTTCAGCAGTATCTATCAATCTATCCTTCTATCTTATCTTCTGCCTTAGTTGTGATTGAGTTTACTTTCTGCTATGTCACCCCCATTCGGGAGTATAAACTGTTTAGCATATATTGTTAGATGTTGTGACCTAGGACAGCGTTCTACCGTCGACACTACGGCGTAGGCTGGACGTACCCACATCTCGTGCCCTTACTCTAGGGTACGGGTCGTGACACCAAGCACGAGCACCTGCCCACAAAACGTGGGTCAGCACATCATCTATGTACTGGCGAGCAGAATCCAACCCACTCGCCTAAGCCAACACTAACTGGTCAATTTTAGCAAGCATTTAATAGAATGATCTTTCTACTTGGGCCTAGCATCAGTTGATAATTCATGGGCAATAATCAGAGTGAAGCATGTAAACATATTCTTAGTAGCATTCATGTGGACATATCATTATAGCATTCTTGGTGTTATCATGCAAAGGCATCATTGCGGCATCGTTAACATTATCATCTTAAACATGTTATGACAGTTCTCACACCAAGCATCACTTAGCATGTAGGTTATACTGAACAATATTTATAGCAAGGCATCTTTCTAGCATACTGAATTTAACATGTTGAGTATGTCATAGAGTTCTCTTTTAAATGCAACATCATAACATTCTTCTTGTTTAGCATGATCAAGCAGACCATTCAACCAACATATATTGCATCTATCACGTTAAGTGATTTCTTACCGATATCTGACTCCGCATACCTGCATAAGAATACAGGATAATATGATATACTTACTCTGTCTGCACAAAACATTCATTAGCATGCATCCTGACTACATGACCACTGGTGGTTGTGCACTATGTCGACGTGCCATATAGGACTTCATAGGGTATGGGATGTGCCATTCACCATGTTGCGAGCCCGAATGAGGTCCCAATACCGTGCTACCAAAGCACCTATTCCTCCTAGGCCGACTCGATCCCACCGTCGCAGGTACCGTTCGAGGAAATCCTTGTATACAAGTACGTCTATGGTCATGCGAATGCGTGTTCGACTCGATCGTCTTCGAAGTCGCATGATAAAATAATAAGATAAGTAAAGACAATAGTTCATTATCTCATCCATGTAATATTTCCACCTGTTCATTTGGTGATCTCAATGATCCCAAGCCTCATCATTCTCATTGCATCAATCATTGCAACATTTCTCATATCATTCCTTTCTAAGAGGAACAAATAATATTTCATTCATCTCGATAGGACCTGCAATATTTTATTCATTTCATAGGGACAGTATTCTTTCTTTCATTGCATATAAGGAAACAGGCAACACCAACAGTTATGTAGAATGTACATGATTGAGGTGTTTCTTTCAATTCTTTGTGTTAATAGCATAGCCAGTTCATTACTCATGTATCATTCTCGTAGCATCTCATTACTCAAGTATTTATTGCTTAAGCAGTATTAACCGAAGGGATGTTATCAATTCATTTCAAACATCAAGTCGCATTAGCAGTTCAACTGGGATTCATTCGACAGTTCAATAATTCTGAGCATAAGCATCTCTATTACTCAACAACTAAAACATGGGACGTTTAGGGACAATTCAAAGCATCACATTATTCCATTTATTAAGCATGCAGGAATAAGGAGGAAGGAGGACAGTTCCACTTGTCTTGCATAACGGTCTTTCTGCTCCAATCCCACTAAGCGTAGCTCCACCAGCGAGCCACGTTCCAATATCCATTCCGTCTAGCCAGCTAAGAAAGACTGCATCAGTCTCAATTCTCCTGATCTCCAACATAAGTCATGGTCCAACATTCTGATCCCATCCAACAAGCCAACCAAATGCCTCGTGCGGAGCGGGGCATTACAATTTTGGCTCATTTAGTTGCAGCTTCTTGATTAATTCTTATTGCCTCATTTTGTTGGAGATGTAATTATGGCATTTGCGGTACTTGATTAATTCTGATTGCCCATGCTTCTTGATTATACATAAGATAATGAAGATGTAATTATGGCATTTACGGAACATGCATGAAAAGGCATCAGAAAAGTGAGGATTGGAAAATACCAACAAAGAAGTATATATAGGAATGTGAGATGATGTGCATAAAAGGTGAAGCCTAAATGCATAAAGTGATTCCCTTGCCATCACATTCCCACATTTCATACATGAAAGTATGATTCCTTCTGAGTACACAATATGGAATATGCTAATACTGAGTATTGATTGATCATGTTTTCACGATATATTCTTACTTATAACACTATCATTTTTTTCTTGGTCGGTTTCTTAAAGAGATGTCAGTCCTTCCCAAGTCTGAAACTAAACAAAAAAGCCCCAGTTTAAAACTGTATACCGTACACAATGGTCCTATCAATTTAAACTTTTCTTTTCAGTTCAACTAATTGCTTTGAAATGAAAATTACATAAACACATATGGAAGTGTATATACATATTTTTCACTTTAGTTTCTTTGGTTTTCGTAGTCCTAGTTAGCTCATGTTACTGCAGTTTATTTGGTTGTCGATTATTTTCATTTCTTGCTCATTTGTTATTACTGGTTGAATGCTTTGATGCTGGCTTATATGTGAAGTTGAGAATAAAAATGTTTAAATCTGTTTCTCCAAGAACAAAGCAAACTGTGAGCATCCTTCTCAAATCAGTTTCTTTGTTTGTCACCATTGTTACCATTTTGCTTTATTGGAGCACTGACAGAGTTGTTTATTTCTTCTCTTTACCAGTGGAGATGGAGATCTGTGAGCATCCATCTCATTAATCGGCTACTACATATGTGAAAGCATAATGCTTAGAGATGTAAGGCTCTGTTAAGAAACCATTGTAAACACGACCTAAACAAGGCCTTGAATAGGTATATTAGATTTGTGGGGATGCCAATTACCATGCATGACAGTAGCCATGACCCATTAATGCAGAATTTTTTGATGGCTTCCTATTATATATGCATGATTATAATTGTCTTCTATGTACGTCTTTGCGAAGAAGAATATATTATTTTACTTATATGAATTGCACTGTCTTAAAGGTTGCCCTTCTAAGATCTTATGCTCTGTAGAATTTTAACTTATAGCTAAGGCCATAGTCTGCTGATTTCTAGAAAATGGCGTTCTACTTGTTATCTTGCCAGTATATACTGGGTTAAATTTTTACAGTATATGTTCATATACAAATATATGATGAAAGATATGTTCATGTAGGAGGCTCTAAAGTGATGAAGGATATTTGTACTAGAATTTAATTTGCAAATTGATGAAATATATGATGAAAGATATTTTTGTAGTATATGTTAATTTTTTTGCAGTATATGTTCAGATATTGATATATTGCTTTTCTACATAGAATTTAATTTGCAAATTGTTGCATGCACATATAAAGTGGCACCACCAATTAGATTCATAAAATGGCACCAATTAGTTTTGATGTTTGTGTTGACCGGTATTCTATAAAATTTGATGTCATGCAGGTGGCTCTAAAGTGCAAATTCGCTCTACTGGAGGCTCTAAATTTTATGTCTATATGGATTTAGGCACTTTTGATGCAATGATGATTGAAGATGCCTCTACTTATGTTGCTTTTTGAGTGTGAATGGAATGAAGGAATCAATGTATTTTGTATTCACTGTAAATTGATTTTGGATTTTAGTTGGTGATATAGGATTCATAAGATTTGATATTATTAGTTTCAATAAAAGTTAGTACTTATAACAATTGTTGTGTTCACTATAAAGTGTTTTTGGATTTGGATGATTTGATATTAATTTTCCAATGGAAGTTATTTTTTTCCTAATTGTTGTGTATATTATATGTTTTGTGATTGAATGTCAAAATGTAAAATCGATTAAACAAAAAGGCAGGGTTTTTTAAAAAAAAATTTGAAGAGAATTTAAGGCATTCATAACATGTCCTAATTGATGTGTATATGATACTTTTCACGACATTTAATGAATGTCGTAATTGACTAATAAAGACATGCAAAGGAATACCATAAAATATTATTAACAACGTGTATCCGAATGTCGTGATTGTGCATTAACGATGGGTATACGTATGTCGTGAATGTGTACTAACCGCGTTCTAATACATGCCATAATTGCTCTTTCACGGCACGAATTGAATGTCGTGAATGAGAATAGATGGCGCACAAATTGAGTTTAGACGACCCACATATTATGTCGTCTAAACTTCCAACTTTTTACGGCATGGGCTAATATGGCGTTAGCATGTACGTCGTCTAAAGTGTTTTACGGCGCACATCGCGTGCTGCAAAAATACATTTTTCCTGTAGTAATAGTAGATTGAGATCCTATTACTTAATCTTATTGCAGGCTCGTCCGATACAGTAATGTAACCAAGATGATATGCTCTGACCTGCATGGGCCACCACAAAAAATATCATGCCCCAGTCCCAAAATACGTCGGACTAGGTTACATGCCAATGGTCAGTTATGTATCAAGTGGACCCTAGTGCAACTCGAAATACGTATATGTTGTCTAGAATAAGGTATCATATCGAATATGGCAAGTCAACTATATCTCAATCCATATAAAGTATGAATATAATGAATCAGTGATATGTTTCATGATCTGCAACCCACTATTAGATATTACATCAACCCAGTCGCAAAATACATAGGACTAGGATACGTAAACATGCCAGCTACGTATCAAGTAGACTCCAGTCCAACTCGAATACGTATACACTGTCTAGAATCGGATTAGTCTATTTATCTAGTCAAATAATCTATATCTAAATCCACATGAAGAATATATAACAAGAATGAACAATATATGTTATGGTCTGTAGCCGTACTAGCATATGTCCGAGTAGACTCGAATGAATAATATGAGCCTATCAAAGCTAAACGAACAAGCAGAATGTAACATGATAAGGAATGTAAAGCACGAGAGGATAATAAAGTAACATATAGCGATACCAGGATCCTGTAGATATAATCATAACCATCCCTCTATTCTACGATGACAGCTCAACAAATGCCTGGAGAGATCACCAGGTTCTCAGAGAGACGTAACAAGGTACATAATATACATGCCAAGTAACAGTAAAAAGAATATCTATATAATGAAGGGTCACTACCATAACCATCTAAGTGCAAAACATAGTTGAGGACAATCCTAATACCAGGCCCATCCATACAGGCAGTTACCCATGGCACTGTGCTGTGATACCGATGGGCGAACGAGTAAGCAATACCATAGCTCTGCTACAGAGACCATGGCCACGAGTAAAATAACCAAGTTCCAAATATGGAAGCATGGTCAATGTAACTCTACCTTCCTGATAATTGAGAATTTCAAATTTTTATATTATAATTTAGAAATTGTTATATACTTTAAAAATATGTGTGAAGCTATTATATATGTATCATTTTTATTTTTGGTTCTTCTTTGAGTTTCAGCCTATGGGCTTTTATTCTTTTAAAGCCAGTTATCCTCATCAGCCCAACCCATTTAGCTAATCCATTTATTATTTTAGGAATGGGTCAAGTAAAGAAATTATGAAAACAATTCCTAGGGCAGGCCCATCCTGAAGGCCCAAAACCCTTTACTTAAAACCTGAAGGAGGAATAATGTTTCCTTCTTCCTACATAACTGAATCTTCAAATGTTTTGCTCGAATTCAAAAATCAGTTGCATACGCCATGGGCAGCCTTCTCGATTCAGTTTTCTCGCACTTTTTCCCACTCCTCATCAACCAATTGATTCCCTAATTGCCTATTTAATCTCCTCTTCTCTCCCTGAAATTGTACTATTCATTAATTCAATTCTCTTCGTCTCTGCAACTGAGCTCGAGTCAGGGATCATGGCGGATGCGTGAAGAGGGAGCGGAAATTGATCTCCAAGATCCTGGCTACAGCAAGTCGAAGAGTGTGCTTCATCGATCGGCCAAGAGTTCGATCTGTTCTTGGTAAGTATCTAGATTTTCGATTCCTTGATTTGATTACTCTTGGCCAAAGCAATTTTGTTCGTTGGCTCATTTGTTTCATCTTCTTCGAAGGATTAAACCAAATCGAGACTGCTCCTCTTGATTTAACCTGTTGAAATGTTCGAAGCTCTACTAGATTCGATTTAGCAATCCCTGTGCATCCACCAGATGTGAAGGAATGTGAGTATCGAGTTCCTCATTATATTCATTCAATTCACTGAACCTTGATCGGATCTAATTTTGTAAGAGTAAGAGTGATCTAGAATTGATCATATCTGAGCTAGGTCGAGTGAATAATTCAGGTGTTCCTGGGTGTAGATGCACTCTTACTGTTCGATTAATTTCCTTGTAGATCTCTGTGACATCACATAGAGTTCTGAAATTGAGTCTTGATCCCTTCGAGTTTAAGTAAGTTTTACTAAGTTGTGGTTCATTCTTTTTGGAAATGATCAATGGATCTAGTTGAGACAATGATCTCTGTTTCCATTCCTTCCTTCATTTTGACTCAGGAAATTCAAGATCATGACTCTTGAGTGGGTGTCGAGTCACAACCAATGATTGGCAAATTGAAGGTATTCCTCTTAACTAATTTTCTCTAGCTATCTTATCAATATATTAGGCTGAATGTGCAGTAGAGTGTTTAAATTTGTGAATTTGTTACCTTGTTTAACTGAGTGCCATCACCTATAGGACTGTAGTCTTGTATGGGTTATTTCCAGTTAGTTAATCTAGAGTTTTATCATACTTCCTTCAATCAAACTAAATATAGGTCAAGTAGCTGGGAAATTGGGGATGGAAGCTCTTGCAATCTCAGTCTTGTAATTAACTGTGGTGCATAGTAGGATGAGAAATTTTATTTGATACAAATGCATAGTAGGATGGGTTCAAATTACAAAACTGAGCAAGATTAGATAGGTTAAGTCCTCTTTGATTGTGCAGATAATAAAAGAGCCAACTCCAGTTCAGGCAGAACCATGTGGACTTAAGTGTGGATATCAGTCTTAGAGGTTAAGACTGATATTGTATCAGTCTCACTGGGACTGATTTGTCTTATTGCTATTGATATTGTATCAGTCTTGAGTCTTTTCAGACTGTACCTTGTTTTGTTTAGGCCTATGTTAACTAAGAATGAATCATAGCAGTTGGTTAGGATAGCTTGGTCAAGTCCAGAATTCAGAACTGAACTTGTTGGATTGTTCTGAAATCGGGTAGTAATACTTCTAGAAATTATCTGAGATTGAGTGTGAATTGTTAGGATAACTTAAGGATGTGGTCATGGGTGTGCTGATTGTATCTAGCACTGTGAATACATAGGTAAGTTACCATGGGGACTGTCATGTCCAGGACTTGATGTCATGGACTGATTTGAGATGTCAGCTCATTTGTGAAACTGAACAGGGGTATTAGCATGTGAACTGAACCATTGTTCAGTGACCCAAGTTGTACTGATCACTAAATCAAGGTTGATAGGGTTCAGTCATGATCAGGAACTAACTTTGAAGACTTGAGAATTGGTAGGATGTTGGCAGTTATTTCATTTTGGTTAAGGAAGTTGCCAGGTTTAAATATTAGGTTCAAACCTTGAAACCTGATACTTCGTTTCTTCCTGGACTGTTACTTGATGAAATTCAGTTTGGGAGATTGAATGGATGAAGGATGGAAGACCAATGTTGTGTTGAACCACAGCCTTTAAGCCTAAAATTGTGTTTCTTTGCAGCAGTACTTTATCTCAGTCTTCCAAATTCATGGAGATAGAGGACCTGGACTGTATTATTCAGTCCTATGTTAGACTGAATTAGGGGTGATTTGGTATCAGCATTTACCAAGACTGAATTGGGACTGGTGTTGGACTGAGAGAAGACGGGTAGATAAACTGAATTAGTATCATGTCATATTTAAGAATGGGTTGCTTCAGTCCTGTTAAGGACTGGTTGCATTAGTACTTAGGACTAATTGAACATTAAGTCCTATAAACGGCCTGTGTTAAACTAAATTGCCAATTTCTTAATCTTTACTGCATAGTTGTTTAATGGAAGTTTAATTCTTCTTATTGTATAGGCTGATTTATTCCACTGATCAGCAGTCTAGTAGTTACTTCAAATATTACCTTGGCTCAGTACATTTTCTGTTGATAGGAGTTAAGTTTTTATATTAGAGAGGTGAATGATCATTCCTATAGCCTTAGCTTATCAGTTTTTACAGAGTAAACTAGTATCTTGGACCGTGTCAGCCTAGTAAAGCTGAATGTATCAGTTTTATTGGACTGAATGATGACATTCCTGTTCAGGACTGATCCCTTGAGGAGTGCACTTATGGAAATAGGAACCTGGGATTTTGGCTTGACAAATTCATAATACAAGCAGGAAATTGACTTTGGATAACTGATTTGGAAAAACTCCTATTGGACAGGATATTAGGAGTACCTACAGAATATGAGGAATGCCTATTTACCACTAGTTAGGATTACCTTAGCTGATGTGGATATACCAATATTGGCCTTGGCCTTTCAGGATCAAGGAAAACTTGGTTAGAAATAACTTAGAGGAGTGGAAATGTTGTTCTATTAGTTTATAGTTAAAATATTAAAATTATAACTTTAGTATAATTGTTTAAGATATTTGTATATTTGTTATCAAGCTGATATTTTGAGATACCAATCCTTGTTAGTTAATAATTGTGGTAGGATGAGCATGTATCTGAGTATCTACTGATACTCAGGAATGTCACCAGCTTAGTATATAGCCTATGTTTTTGATACCTTATAAACAAGGATATTAGATGAGGTAAATCCTAAATTAGGAACTTGTACAGATTTTAACCAAGTCATAAATTATAACAGGAGGGTTTCCAGCAGTCCATCTCATACTTGATCACCCTGAGCAATGCAAGTATACTCCTCGGACTTGTTCATTTCTCATGTCTTGTATATTCATTCCTGTATCTTTTTGTTGACACGATGTATCACGAGATTGCCTGGTTTCATGTTTCATGAGTTACTTGTATCTGGTAGGAGAAATACTATATATGTGTGATCAAACCCGGTTACTATTCATGTGAATAGCTTAGGCCCCGCATCATGCACGCGGGACCAAAGCCGTACCATTTCATGTTCATTGAATCTACCCAAGCCAATCACACAATCTGGATGTATTTCAATATTACACATTTCAGGATTCAGGTTGTATTTCGTGTTCAGGTTGTATTTCATATTCAGGTTGTATTTCATGTTCAGGACTCATATCATGTTCCCTGTATTTACTTTTAGTATTTCCTGTTCAGTTTTATGTCTTGTTCTCATTTCTCGTGCTTTATATATATTTTCTGTTTCTTGTTCATACCATGATGTTCATGTTTATTTCCTTGGATATACTTAGCTTCGCTCCTGACTAGGATATGTTGTAGGTGAGCTGGAGGCTATTTGTGATACTTACTATGGGCAGGAGCCTGGAGGCACCTATGAGCCGGTGGATGTGGCCCAGGATCTAGAGGCTGAGGAAGCCTAGACTTTTCTACTTAGCTTTATCTGGACTTGTACTGGAGACATCTTTATAGTTTATATTGCTGGAATGTAATAACATTTAGATTGTACTTGAGATTCTGGGATTGATATATTAGATGCTGTGATTACTTTCATTCTTATCTTGATTCATAGTTCTCCCTAGATTTTGGTACAACTTACTTCATTGTGTCTAACAATGAAGGCTGGGCGTGTCCGACTCGTGTTCGATTATTCGGGAGCGGGTCATGACATGTTTTTAGTGGTGGCCCATGCAGGTCTATCCTAATAGTACCAAGGTATTGGAGTACTATTGAGAGACTTGATTTAAACTAGAAAAACTTGAATCACAACATAAAAAATCGGGTACATCGGGTATATTGATATTCTATAAACACTTGTTGTATTTAGGTCTAGGTTATTTTAACAGTTTTTTGTTTTTTAGATAGTTCAAAAGCATGCGACACCGGAACAGTCGATCCACCTACACTTGAGGGTTTCGAGCTCCCACTACCTTCTATCACTCTACTATCCCCATGGGTAGTACGCAGTTGACGAAGACGTTTCAAGAGTTCCTTGACACCAACAGGCCGTCCTTTTCCAATGCAGACTTACAAATGCATTTCCCAGGTTAGAGAGGACTTCTGACTTCCAGACTCTCAGACCTTGGACTTCTCCGATACCGAGCGCATATCTTGCACCGAGGAGCAGATCGAGAACCTGGAGCCGCCACTGAAGATCATAGAAGTCCTTTAGGAAATGACTCCTCTGAAGATTGAAGCCACCAGCCAGGAGATCCAGAATGTAGCACAAACAATAGGACACAACGAAAAACTGAAGCTCGGGAGGAACATGAAGACTTATGATGAAGATAGCAACTACTGTGGATCCGTAAAGCGTCGCCACACTTAGAAAACGCTTCTTCAGCCCAGCAGGCGATTCAGATTCAGTCGACTATCATTTGTATTTTCTGCCGCAACTCAGGACACCACTATGAAGAGTGTCGCAAAAGACGAAGGCTATGCTTGTACTGCTGATCGCCTACCCACCAAATCAAGGACTGCTGGAGACCGCTGATCACACTGCCCAAGGACAAGTACGAGGAGCACCAGTATCACAGAAGAAGGACCCGCCTCTCTAGATTCAGCAACAACATGGAGCACTACCACAGGGACCAGTCTACGACAGAACAGTTGAAGAAGTTGAAGTGATTATAGTCCCGGAGGAATACTGAAGACAGACTGCAGACAGAAGGTTTCTTTTGCGTGGTTGGAAAAATCATGTATCTTGATTCGCAATCCAGCCTCCCCTTAAATTCCTTAAAGCACCTAGATTATTTCTTGAAACTTCTTGTTTGAAACCTTGGTTGATGTCGAAACTTACTTCGAGATATTGTTTCCTATTTCGGTAAATTTGTTTCAGATCCACAATTTGATAATTGTTTGAAATCCATTAATCGATACCGTTTGCATATTCATCATTCTTGACCTTATTTCCTAGTGATGACTCCTATTTGCAAATTTGGTTCCTTTATCAAACTTCGTGTTAATTGATAGTTAATCGCTTCTCGAGATTTCATTTCGAAATCTTGTTCCTTTTTCGAAACTTGTTTAAAAGCTCCGTCCTATGCAGCACATTGTTGAGGATCCCTCTGAGGGTTGTGAAGATTTCGTTTCTTATTTGAGATTCGTATCCACAATTCGATGCTTGTTTCCTATTCACCTATTGATTTCTTTTTCTACTCGTGACTTTGATTTCATTCGAGATTTTAAGACCCTGTTTCCTATTTCGAGACTTTGCTTCCGTTCGTGATTTTGTCTCATATCCAAGATTTTTCAGGCTTTGAAACTTCAGTTCCTACTCGCGACTCGATGAGACCTTGTTCCCTATTCGATATCTTGTTTCCTCGTCAAGATTTTCTATTCGAGATTTTATTTTCTAATCACGACTTTGTTGATATTGGTTTTCTATTTGAGACCTTGTATTCTATTGGAGGTTGTTTTCCTTTCGAGATTTTGTTCGAGATTTCATTGTTATTTGAGATGTTGTTGAACCTTGTTTCCGATACGTGATTTTATTTCTTATTTTGAGACTGTCTTTTGTCTGATACCTTGCTTTATTCCACCTTTGAGACTTCGTTACCTACCCAGGATTACGTTTCATATACGGGATCTTGTTATCATCCCGGATTCCTTTGAGATTTCGGTTACTATTTGAAACTTCGATTCCCTGTTCAAGATTCTAAATTTTCCTAGTTGTCCTTTTGTACTCACTACTCTTTGATTTGATTCCGTATTGCTTCATAGTACCTAATAAACCCTTGTATTCTAACAGACAGGTAATCTCACCATTTTTGTGACTTGGACTATTGAAACTTATTTTGATTCCTTGAAATTCTTCTATGGGTAAAGTTCAAAGACTATTCGATGACCTACTAGGGTGTGGCAGTGCACACTGCAGCCGTTATCTGGATTACGGAGACCGATAGTTCACTGCAGCTAGCAGCGCACTGGCGAGGCAGGAACTCTAAGTTGAAGTGATTTCAGACATTCATAGGTTTTCGAGTATTATTGAGACTTTATCTTATTTTTCATACCTTTGATACCTTGGGTGGTTTCGACAATGATTGTTGGAAAATAGATAAGGTTGACAGAATATTCGGTGAGATATTATTATTTGAGTCACGGAGCCAAAAGTCCACTGCAGTCAGATATATACTGGTGGGGTACGAATTCTAAGCAAAGTGATTTCAAATACCTATATGTTCTTGGATATCATGGAGACTATATTCTATTTTCGTATAGTTATTGGTTTTCGAGAATCACAAATTCTTGCACGTTTATCCTGATTTGATACTGTATCTCCTGAGTATTTCGTACGTTTCCTCAATCAGCCCTTGCTAGTTTCCCTTCTAGTATTTTATCGTTAGATCATTGATTTCTTCAAAATTATACAGTTTCAGATTTTGATTCCATACATCGTTTGTGTCTTGTCTAAACTTCGATCTTAAATCATGTCTATTTGACCATGATTTTCCTATCTTGGCCTAGTCCACTTGTGTTAAACTATCGATTTTTGATCGTACTTAATAGTTGTGTTTTCATGATTTTGCTCCTCTAAGTTGTAATTGGAACTTCATTCTATCGCGTGCCTAATTGATTCTTAATCATTGTTAGATCGTGTTATTCCAACTTGTGTAATTATCGTACAGGGTCTCAAGGATCAGGTAGCATCTCAGAGTTGCACAGGATCGACAGAAGCACAAGATGGACAGTAGCAGACGGCCACTGGAGTTCACCGTTGGAGATAGAGTGTTCCTGAAGATCTCACGACTAGAGGCGTCTTTCGTTTTGGCAGAGGCGGGAAGCTCAGTTCGAGGTACATCGTGCCTTTCGACGTGACGGCACGAATTGGCAGGGTAGCATATCGACTAACGCTTCCAGCCAGCTTGGAGGGAGTGCATGATGTTTTCGTGTGTCTCAGTTTCGACGCTACATTTTGGACCCGAGCCATATAGTGGACTACTCAGAGCTAGAGGTGGGTCCGAGCTTGACCTACGAGGAGCAGTCAGTGGAGATCCTTGATCGGAGGGAGAAGCGCCTGCGAAATCAGACTATACCGTTTGTTCGAGTCATGTGGAGACATCACTCCCCGGAAGAGTCCATATGGGAGCGCGAGGACAAGATGCGTGAGCGCTATCCTAGTTTGTTCACTTGATTGTATTTTTGGTTTTCAAATAGACTTGAGTTCAATAAACAACTTGTTGGATTTACTATGTAGTGATTTCAATTTTGGGTCAACACCTTCATTTTAATTTCGAGGGCAAAATTTTTCAAGGGGGAGAGATTTGTAACTCCACCATCCTGATAATTGAGAATTTTAAAATTTTATATTATAATTTAGAAATTGTTATATACTTTAAAAATATGTGTGAAGCTATTATATATGTATCATTTTTATTTTTGGTTCTTCTTTGAGTTTTAGCCTATGGGCTTTTATTCTTTGAAGGCCAGTTATCCTCATCAGCCCAACCCATTTAGCTAATCTATTTATTATTTTAGGAATGGGTCAAGTAAAGAAATTATGAAAACAATTCCTAGGGCAGGCCCATCCTGAAGGCCCAAAACCCTTTACTTAAAACCTGAAGGAGGAATAATGTTTTCTTCTTCCTACACAACTGAATCTTCAAATGTTTTGCTCGAATTCAAAAATCAGTTGTATACGCCATTTGCAGCCTTCTCGATTCAGTTTTCTCGTACTTTTTCCCACTCCTCATCAACCAATTGATTCCCTAATTGCCTATTTAATCTCCTCTTCTCTCCCTGAAATTATACTATTCATCAATTTAATTCTTTTCGTCTCTGCAACTGAGCTCGAGTTAGGGATCATGGCGGATGCGTGAAGAGGGAGCGGAAATTAATCTCGAAGATCCTAGCTACAGCAAGTCGAAGAGTGTGCTTCATCGATCGGCCAAGAGTTCGATCTGTTCTTGGTAAGTATCTAGATTTTCGATTCCTTGATTTGATTACTCTCGGCCAAAGCAATTTTGTTCGTTGGCTCATTTGTTTTATCTTCTTCGAAGGATTAAACCAAATCGAGACTGCTCCACTTGATTTAACCTGTTAAAATGTTCGAAGCTCTGCTAGATTCGATTGAGCACTCCCTGTGCATCCACCAGATATGAAGGAATGTGAGTATCGAGCTCCTCATCATATTTATTCAATTCACTGAACCTTGATCGGATCTGATTTTGTAAGAGTAAGAGTGATCTGGAATTGATCAGATCTGAGCTAGGTCGAGTGAACAATTCAGGTGTTCCTGGGTGTAGATGCACTCTTACTGTTCGATTGATTTCCTTGTAGATCTCTGTGACATCACATAGAGTTCTGAAATTGAGTCTTGATCCCTTCGAGTTTAAGTAAGTTTTACTAAGTTGTGGTTCATTCTTTTTGGAAATGATCAATGGATCTAGTTGAGACAATGATCTCTGTTTCCATTCCTTCCTTCATTTTGACTCAGGAAATTCAAGATCAGAAGTCTTGAGTGGGTGTCGAGTCACAACCATTGATTGACAAATTGAAGGTATTCCTCTTAACTAATTTTCTCTAGCTATCTTATCAATACATTAGGCTGATTGTGCAGTAGAGTGTTTAAATTTGTGAATCTGTTACCTTGTTTAACTGAGAGCCATCACCTATAGGAATGTAGTCTTGTATGGGTTATTTCCAGTTAGTTAATCTAGAGTTTTATCATACTTCCTTCAATCAAACTGGATATAAGTCAAGTTGCTGGGAAATTGGGGATGGAAGCTCTTGCAATCTCAGTCTTGTAATGAACTGTGGTGCATAGTAGGATGAGGAATTTCATTTGATACAAATGCATAGTAGGATGGGTTCAAATTACAAAACTGAGCAAGATTAGATAGATTAAGTCCTCTTTGATTGTGCAGATAATACAAGAGCCAACTCCAGTTCAGGCTGAACCATGTGGACTTAAGTGTGGATATCAGTCTTAGAGGTTAAGACTGATATTCTATCAGTCTCACTGAGACTGATTTGTCTTATTGCCATTGATATTGTATCAGTCTTGGGTCTTTTCAGACCGTTCATTGTTTTGTTTAGGCCTATGTTAACTAAGAATGAATCATAGCAGTTGGTTAGGATAGCTTGGACAAGTCCAGAATTCAGAACTGAACTTGTTGGATTGTTCTGAAATCGGGTAGTAATACTTCTAGAAATTGCCTGAGATTGAGTGTGAATTGTTAGGATAACTTAAGGCTGTGGTCATGGGTGTACTGATTGTATCTAGCACAGTGAATACATAGGTAAGTTACCATGGGGACTGTCATGTCCAGGACTTGATGCCATGGACTGATTTGAGATGTCAGCTCATTTGTGAAACTGAAGAGGGGTATTAGCCTGTGAACTGAACCATTATTCAGTGACCCAAGTTGTACTGATCACTAAATCAAGGTTGACAGGGTTCAGTCATGATCAGGAACTAACTTTGACACTACAATAAAAAACCCTTTTAATGACGGCTAAAAAGCGTCATTAATGACGAACCATGACGCTTTTTTTTCACAGCAACCATTATGAAAACGGGTGTTATAAATATTTTTTTAAAAGCATTATAAAAAAAACCGTCATGAATAGTTTCTATAAAAGCGTTATGAATAGTTAATATATAGTGCACAATTCAGAACAATTTTAAAACGTTATGAAAAGATAATATGTATAGGCTCAATGCAGTACATTTATAACACTTTATACTATTCAAATGAGCATATTTATAATGCTCTATACTGCACAGTATATATTACATTCCAAAAACTTAACATTATATATCACCATCTTTATTACATTTCTCAAAATAGAGTACATATCAACATCTTCATTACATTGAATATCCAAATACAGAATGTACCCAAAAAATAGGAATAAATCTCACTTTTGCTAACCAAATTATTAGAAATATTTACTGAAGTAGATTCTGACCATGGATCTTCTCTCTGCCATTCTTGAAGATATCGGGAGTCCCAAAGAGAAGTAGTGTCGCAGCTGGGCGACGACTTGGTGCTGCTGCAGCCGACGCCGTCATGGGAGAGCCTCATTCTCTGATCCCTTGCCATCGCCTGCATGCACCTCAGCGTCACGTTCGCCTGCCTCCTCATGTTGTCCCCTCGCACCAGCGCCTGCAGCTTCACTAGCCCCTGCAGCTTCAGGTCCTTCGAAATAATATAGGATTCAACAAATCATGTCCCACTGGTGGGACTTCAGGCATATGCATAAAAAATTCAACCCTATAAGAAAATCAAGTTCGATATGGACATCATACCTGGGATTCTTATAGTGGTAAATATGTACAAAGGCAAGCAATCATCCACACAAACATAGTAACAGCCTAAGAACAGCCTTCCTTAAGAAGCAGTGTGAAATAATACCACACAAAGAAGACAAAGATCTCATGGGTTTAACATGTAGAATACTGAGCTGAGATCCAACATGATCCAACAAGGAGAGGACTAGGATATGTAATGAAAGGTGAGAAAGAGGAGCAGGAAGAGTTAAGAAAACCTGGAGTCAAATAGAGATGGCATACGTACACGTAGTGAATGTTGCTTTTAATAGGATTCTTTGTAACATAAGTTATAAATTCAAGTAGTTCACAAAGCTTGATATCATTCTGGTTATGGTTATATGGTAACGGTTACAGACAAAAGCTTTTGTCAACCTACTGGAGATGAACTCGGATGCAGATTCAAAGTGTCCATCTGAAAAAAGATTTAACCATAGTGTTACATAGGAAAAAAGATAAAAATCAGAAGACTACCGAAAAAGGATATATTGAATATTGTAAGAATACACTACAAACAACTTCCTAGAAATACCTTCCAAGATCCTTACGCGTATGTCCCTTCTTGAAATGCTTTTTTTTATCAATAGTGTTCCTCACCTACAGAAAATTGCTAATGTTAGCATGAGAAAATAAACTTCAACAAGGTACCGAAAGTACTTAAAAAAACATATCTAATGTTATATTCCTATATCCAAATATAGTTCTAAACTAAAAGGCATGAGAAAACAAAAAGAATTATGTGTCCTTAATAACTTCTAACAGCACAATCTGGACAATGTTCCTGAGGTTAATGCATGCTTAAACCATTTTCATCCTAACCAAGATGCCTATCAACTAGAAGCTAATACATGGGAAGATGATGCTCAATTTCCGAAATCAGATATTCATTTTAGAAGTAATATTTGATCCACTTGACTGAGTGATTCCAACTATTCAAGAATAGTAAAGCCAAGAGATGAGAAATTGATGACAGGTCCAATTGTAAAAAGAGGCTGAAAATAGGTTGTCCAAGTATGATAATGAAGCTTGCAAGTTTCTACCAGAGCATTTTGGAGTTAAACAAGACAATGGAAGGAACCTCCATATGCTATAAACTTTAAATGTGGCATAAGTTGATATGATCCATGTTCAACCAAGTATCTTTATGTACAACTTTAAATGTGGCCATTAGCAAGAGCTTTCATAGTATCTGTGATACTAAAATGGTATCAGAAAAAAAAGGTGAATCAGATGGAAGAGAGAGAGGCTTTTGAACAAAAGAATACAAACCATCCGAGCCCTAAATTTATGTAAAAGATACCTAGGACTTTCACATTAAAAGCTACTGATTGGAAGTAAAAACTGTTAGTCCCGGGGCTTGATCAAAGATGGTAAAACAGATGCAACAAAGATCTACGATGATACAAAAACCAAATAACCCGATTACAATATGGAGGAGAGAAATAGAGAAGATAAGATCTCTCGTTCTTCCTTGCAAACGTGTTGCAATTGGGACAGAACGAGTTACAATAATCTAGAGAGAAATGAGAAGAAGAATAATGCTGGGGTGTCAAAACACCGTTGCTCAAAGCAAGATTCGCCCCACACGATCTGCTTTCAGGAACCAGCAAGTTTGAAGAACTTGTGGAACGCTCGAAGTCACCTATGTTCTGACTCCTCGGATGGACTTGCAATGGTGGCAGCAGCACTCTCTCTCTTTCTCCTTTTCTGACTTCTATTTTTGTAGTACCTACAAAGGCGGCCAGAAGAGAGTATTTATAGAGAGAGGGTGGAAACCCTAGCCGCCTCTTCAGTTATGGAAAGATTGAATCAAATCCCAAAAAGATAGCAACGAGATTAATTCAAATCCCACAAAGATCGCAACGAAATTAATTCAAATCCCACAAATATAGGATCTGAATTAATCGTATTGAATCAGTCTTTCCATAACTGACTTGTAGTCTGCACAGTCAGCGGAACCCTCCATACAGCAGCAGCAGCCTGGCCGCATGAGCCTCATGGCCGCATGGACCGCATGAGCCGCATGGACCACATGAGCCGCATGGACCGTATGTGCCGCATGAGCCGCATGGACCGCATGGACCGCATGAGCCGCATGAGCCGTATGGACCGCATGGACCGCATGAGCCACATGAGCCGCATGGCCGCATGGCCGCATGAGCCGTATGAGCCGCATGCCGCATAAGACCGCATGGCCGCATGACTGCTGACGTGCTAAGTGCAAAGTGTGCCAACAAAATGCCATATTATGCCTCATGAGCCCATGAGCCCGAGTCCGAGTCGCTAAGCCCCTTTGGGGCTTAGCTCCAAATGGAATTAATCCAAGAGAATGACAAAAGCATTAATGCTTAATCCTTGGAGCCTTATTCTTACCTCCTAGTAAAATCACCAACATGGTTCCCTCCTTAGGGTCACCACCCCATGTGCATCTCTCAACAACACAACCAAGTATATATGTTGAGATAACTCATGGTGCATTTTCGATGTGGGACTAAACTTTTACAAGGTATGTTGAGAGCAAGCTCTCTCCATGTAAAAAAAGTACCAACAATTCCCCATATATCACAACATATATGTGTCCAGGGTTGAGCGTTCCCCACAGTAACTGTCTATTTTGCATTAGGATAGATGTCACTGACGACTTGAATCTTCCCGCATGGGTTAAATAACAATGTGATACAAGAATGGACTACGCCTTGAATTCTGTACCACAAATGTAATTCTTTCCACTCACAAAGTGGAGTTACGTGTGCTTCTGGCTGCACATTAAAGGCCCTGTGCCAGCCTAGTTTCAGTGTATAATTTTGGGCATCTACAAGTTTACCCTCAAGAGACGGCCTGATATCTCTTTCTATACACTATAGGTGAGTTCTTTATTAAAGAGATATGGCATGAAGCCTTGCGCTTCCTTACGGTGCTACGCCGCTATGACATAGCCTGAAGCCGAGGCATTACCCCTACCTGGGAACCTTATCGTAGTGTCATACTACTGTAGCATGAGGTCTCAGCCTCTTTGTAGTGCCAATCTACTCAGCATGAAGCCTAAGGCTTCCTTGCGGTGTTACGCCGCAACGACATGGCTTGCAATATCGAGGCTTTACCCCTACCTGGGTACCTCATCCTGGTGTCATGCCATTGTAACATGGGGCCATCCTCCCCTTTGTAGTGCTGTCTACAACTCTTTAATTACGTCATACAACATTAGGCTACCTGCCTATTTGCGGTGCTACGCCGCTATGACTTGGCTTACAAATCCGAGGCATTACCCCTACCTGGGAACCTTATGGTGGAGTCATCCTACTGTAGCATGGAGTTTTACTCCTTGTAGTGCTGCTCTACCGAGCTTCCTGTAAAGCATACCAGGCATTCACTCTGCCTGAGAACTCATTAAGGCGTTTAAGCTAACCTTCTACAGGATCTATTTTTTCCGTAAAAAATACATAGTAGACAACAGTGGTTATGGGTCTGTATCCCTTCCATGTTCCAGAGAATAAGTACCCACTGTTACCTGATAGTTTCCCAGTCAGTGATCCTCCTTTGAACCAAAAGTCAGATGTCTAGTAGACTTCTCTTTGAACTAATAGCATAAAACTTTATGGTAGGATTACAAAGACACACTATCAGAATGCCTTCAAGCCTATTTTACAAGCTGTGTCATCGACCAACTGGCGCTTGAGGCCCTTTGTGAACGGATCTGCCAGGTTCTCCTGACTCCGAACATCAACCACTGCAATTATACCTCTTTTGATAAGATCATGTACTGCCCTGTGCTTCAACCGCACAGTCCTCTTCTTCCCGTTGAAGAGGTTATTTGATGCCACTGCCGCAGTCGCCTGGTTGTCACAGTATATCGGTATCGCCGGTATCTGAGCCCCAATCACTGGAAGATCATACATGAGCTCCCGAAGCTATTCTGCTTCATCTGCTGCAGTTTCAAGTGCATAGAATTTAGATTCCATGGAGGAACGAGAGAGTATAGTCTGCTTCTTTGACTTTCACGATATAGCAGCTCCACCCAGGGAAAAGACATATCCACCTGTGGACCTCTCGCTTTCCACCTCTGAACACCAGCTAGCATCACTGAAGCCTTCTACTACTGTCGGATACCCGTTGTAATGCAGTACATATGTCTGAGTCTTCTTGAGATATCTCATCATCCGCTTCACAGCTTTCCAGTGCTCAACCCCTGGGTTGCTTGTGAACCGACTCAGCAATCCTACTGCGAAAGCTATGTCAGGCCTTGTGGCAGTGGTAGCGTATATCAAACTTCCGATAACGCTGGAATACTCCAGCTGCCTGACGCTTTCCCTCGAGTTTGGCTTCAGCTTTTGATCACCCCTGTATGGCGTATCGATCCCTGGAAGATCCTTATACCCATAGCGTGTGAGCATCTTCTCAATGTAGTGAGATTGTGACAGCGCTACTCCAGTGTCTGTCCGGATGATCTTTATGCCCAAGATAACATCTGTATCCCCCAAGTCCTTCATACTGAACTTGGTTGAGAGGAACGTCTTTGTCTCTGTGACACATCCTATATCTGTACCTAGGATTAGCATGTCATCCACGTACAGACAAACGATGACTCCTCTTCCATCAGCGAACTTTGTGTAAACACATTTGTCCGTCTCGCTGACTCTATAGCCGTTTGACCTAATAACTTTGTCAAACTTCTCATGCCACATTTTGGGAGCTTGCTTCAAACCATACAATGATTTCACCAACTTGCAGACTTTGTCTTCAAGACCTTTGACGACAAATCCATCTGACTATTGTATATAAATCTCTTCGGTCAGCTCCCCATTCAGGAATACTGTTTTAACATCCATCTGATGTATCACCAACTTATGTATAGCTGCTAGAGCGATTAACATTCTGATGGTGGTCATCCGAGCTACTGGAGCGTACGTGTCAAAGTAGTCTATCCCATGTTTCTGAGAAAATCCCTTGGCTACCAGCCTGGCCTTGAACTTGTCAATAGTTCCATCTGCCTTCATCTTCTTCTTGAAGATCCATTTACATCCGATGGGCTTTTCTCCTTCAGGTAGATCTACCAACACCCATGTGTTATTGGAGGTGATAGAGTCAAACTCGTCATTCACTGCCTCCTTCCAGAAGATAGCATCTCTGGTCTTCATCGCCTCATCATAGGTAAGCGGATCTGCTTCCACATGATAGGTGACAAAGTCATCTCCGAAGTCTTTCGGTCTCCTCGCTCGCTTAGCTGACGGCTCTGCGAGTTCTGGTACAAGAGTTGTTTCATCAACAACAGCTTCTTCTTGGACTACTGGCCCATATGAGATTTCAATCTTATTTGTACCTACATCATTTTTCGGAATGTCCGAAAGAACAATGTTTTTATCTTTTGCAAACTTGTCTTCAAAGTATTCAGCATCGCGAGATTCGATGATATGATTTGACTCAATATCAAGAAATCTCCTAGCATCACTCTTCTCGGCATACCCCAAGAAGATCGCCTTCGTAGTCCTTGTCCCTAGCTTCTGAATCTTCAGATCTGGGAGCTTCACATACGCCAGACACCCCCATACTCGAATGACATTCAAGTTAGGTCTGACTTTGAACTAGAGTTCATGAGGAGTTACGTCTGAAGTTGCATATGGCACTCTATTCAGAATAAAAGTGGCCGTTAATGCAGCTTCTTCCCAATAACATTTTAGAAGACCTGTAGTGAGCAGCATTGAGTTCATCATTTCTGTTAATGTTCGGTTCTTCCTCTCTGCTACTCCGTTGGATTGAGGAGAATATGGAGCAGTAGTCTCGCATATGATTCCATGCTCTTTATAGAACGATGTGAATTCATGAGACCTGTACTCCCCACCTCGATCACTTCTCAACCTCTTGAGTTGTTGTCCAGTCTGCCGTTCAGCGTCGGCCCTGAACTCTCTGAACTTCTCGAAGGCTTCGTCTTTAGACTTGAGCAAGTAGACGAACGCGTATTTTGAGAAGTCGTCGATGAAGGTTATGAAGTACTTCATCCCGGCCTTCGTGGAGAAATGTTTGAAGTCACAGATATCGGAGTGTACCAACTCCAGAAGATCTGTGCTTCGATTGACCCAATGAAAGGGTTTCCTTGTGATCTTCGTCTGAGCACACACTTCACACTTCTCCACCTTATCCCCACATTTGGAGATAAGTCCTAGACTAGACAATAATGTCATCAAACTGGTTGACAAGCTGAATTTTAAACATTCCTTCGGTTTGATAAGCCTTCCCGAAGTATGTTTCTTTCTTGGACATCACCATCTGACCAGCATTGATGTCCATCCTCAAGCCTGCGTTGCAGAGCAGGCTCCCAGAGATCAGGTTCTTTGCAATCGCCGGAACATGCTTCACACCTTGAAGCATCAGAGTGTTCCCAGAAGTGAGTTTCAGTTCTACGGTCCCGATTCCCAGAACTTCAGCTTAGGCCTGGTTTGCCATGACAACCTTCTTAGATATCGGCTGGTACGTGATGAACCATTCCTTGCCAGAACAGACATGGCAAGTCGCACCAGTGTCTATCCACCAGTCAGAGTCAACCCCCACAATTGTGACTTGTGCGATCATAGCAACAAAGTTAGAAACCAATGAAACTTTATTAGGCTCACCTTTCTCTGATTGTTTAGGCCTAGATCTGTATTCACTCTTGTAGTGGCCTTTCTTTCCACAATTGTAACAAGTCACGTGGGACTTAGTCTTCTGTTGCTTGAATGAAGGACCCTTCACTTTTAGATTAGTGAAGTCCTTCTTCTTGGGATGAGAAGCCGCCTGCTTCCCCTTGGGCTCTCTCGTCTGTACTAGATTGGCTTTAGCCAACTGTTTGGACAGAGTGTCCACCTTCTGTTGGGAACGCATCTCGTCCTCAACATGGATCTCTTGAAGTAGATCTCCCTAGCTAATGTCTAGCTTCTTTCTGTGCATCCTTGCATAGAAGGTACTCCCTCCAGCAGGAAGTTTTGAGACGATCCCTCCAACGACAAATTTGTCGGGAAGGGGCATCTCTTCGTATTCCAGTTTCTGACGTAGCTTCAAAAAAATTTTCACCTGTGGCAACATGGACTTCTCGTCCTCAAAGAGCAATTTGTGATATTTTTCAACCACAAACATCTTGCTCCTGTTCCTGTCTTCTTCATACAGTTTTTCCACAGACTCCCATATGTCTCTGGCAAGTTCCTTCTTCGAGTAGGATTCTGCCAGGGAGTCCTCCATAGCATTCAGGATGAGAAGCCTACAGATGCTATTTTTCCTTCTCCATTTGGCCTGGAGTTTGGTAGCCGCATTGATAGCGGCAGTAGATCCAGTGTCTGGAACAGAAGGTTCTTCCTCCAACAGAACATGATCAACGTCTTTGAGTTGAAGAGTTAGATAAACTTTCCTCTTCCAGACTTGATAATGCTCTCCATCGAACTTTTCCAACTTGCAGTAGTCCGATTGGACGAGCGAAGCATTAATGTTTTCCATCTATAAGGATCTTGCTTTGAGATTGTTAGTCCCGGGGCTTGATCAAAGATGGTAAAACAGATACAACAAAGATCTACGATGATACAAAAACCAAATAACCCGATTACAATATGGATGAGAGAAATAGAGAAGAGAAGATCTCTCATTCTTCCTTGCAAATGTGTTACAATTGGGACATAACGAGTTACAATAATCTAGAGAGAAATGAAAAGAAGAACAATGATGGGGTGTCAAAACACCGTTGCTCAAAGCAAGATTCGCCCCACACGATCTGCTTCCAGGAACCAGCAAGTTTGAAGAACTTGTGGAACGCTCGAAGTCACCTCTGTTCTGACTCCTCGGATGGACTTGCAATGGTGGCAGCAGCACTCTCTTTCTTTCTCCTTTTCTGACTTCTATTTTCGTAGTACCTACAAAGGAGGCCAGAAGAGAGTATTTATAGAGAGAGGGTTGAAACCCTAGCCGCCTCTTCAGTTATGGAAAGATTGAATTAAATCCCAAAAAGATAGCAACGAGATTAATTCAAATCCCACAAAGATCGCAACGAAATTAATTCAAATCCCACAAATATAGGATCTAAATTAATCGCATTGAATCAGTCTTTCCATAACTGACTTGTAGTCTGCACAGTCAGCGGAACCCTCCATACAGCAGCAGCAGCCTGGCCGCATGAGCCTCATGGCCGCATGGACCGCATGAGCCGCATGGACCACATGAGCCGCATGGACCACATGTGCCGCATGACTGCTGACGTGCTAAGTACAAAGTGCGCCAATAAAATGCCACATTACGCCTCATGAGCCCATGAGCCCGTGTCCGAGTCCGAGTCCGAGTCGCTAAGCCCCTTTGGGGCTTAGCTCCAAATGGAATTAATCCAAGAGAATGACAAAAGCATTAATGCTTAATCCTTGGAGCCTTATTCTTACCTCCTAGTAAAATCACCCACAAGGTTCCCTCCTTAGGGTCACCACCCCATGTGTATCTCTCAACAACACAACCAAGTATATATGTTGAGATAACTCATGGTGTATTTTCGATGTGGGACTAAACTTTTACAAGGCATGTTGAGAGCAAGCTCTCTCCATGTAAAGAAAGCACCAACAAAAACATCATGCCCTGAGTTTATGTAAGAAACGAGAGTTAACTACCATATAATAAATTTTGATACATCTTCACAAGCATGCCAAAATACTCAGTAAAATAGCAAACACTTGTAAATGCATGTTTTCAAATTCATGTTCTCTTAATAATTAAAAGTGAACTTATACCTTTGAATCCAATTTTCTTCTTCCAGTCAACGGCTGCTTGGAGAAACTTGGCCTGAAAATGCAAATGTCACACCTTAATATTCAAAATAATCATATCATTCACATATCAAAACAAATGCTTGAAAATGAAAATGCAAATGCAAATGCCTGAAAATGAAAACGCAAATGCCTGAAAATGCAATTTTCTTCTTTCAGCCATTTGACTATGCTATCATGAACTCTACATACTCTGTGACATATGATCGATTAATGGTTACACTATTCTTTCACTGTTAGTGAAACTTCCTAAAATTTGAGCATATTTCCAAACTAGTGCATATATGAAAAAAAATTGTTGACACGTAATTAGACTGATCTCATGTTCTTATGACAATAGAAATTGTATGATCTTAAATTTCGAAAAAGAAGGAGTAAATAAGAGGAATTTGGCCTATACCACCTTGAAGAATTGTCCCACAGTCCATATTGGCTAGCTCCGTCATTCACTACTGGTTATCCTTGTTGAGTTGACGATTGCGATCCGATATAGACCATACTGGCTAGCTCCTGCTTCCAATTTTAGGATTCTCAACTCTTCCAAGTTACAGTTCTCGCAAATTAATTGTTGAAAATCACAATACTAGTAGAAATCCATATCAAGATTTGTTTCAAGACATTCACCTCTCTTTGTAGAGCCTCGCTGAGTCATACTCGTTCAGTTGAGTCATACGGTTCCATGTCCTGAAGTAACGTTTCGAGTATGATGTTAAAGTTAGGTAGTTGTGCAGAAAAGAGAGAGTACCACAAAATAATTTATCAAACACCTTGTGTGCTTCTGAAGGAGGGATCTTTGGACCCATCGAGTCGGATATGCGGTCAGTACCAGATCTTCTGAAGGAGGGCCCCCTCGATGTCGGAGCTTCACGATGCAGCGGGTGTCGTCGGGATCGCCCTCGTCGATCTGTATCAGGATCTTGATCTCGTCCATGGCAACCTCTGATATTGCACCCTCTTCTGCACCTTCAGAGCGACGAGGGAGATCCAAATGGTGCAGAAGACCTCCAGGAGTCCATAGGGGCACACTGCCGAGCTCATGGTTCCCTTTGGAGAGAAAAAAATTTAGACAACTTTATTCTAGAGCTGAGGATTTTGGAGGAATATAGATGACAATTTGGGCAACTTTGGAGAGATCAAAATATTTGGGTGGCTGATCAAAAAATTTGGGCGGCTGACCAAAAAATTTTAGAGCTCAGTCAACGACTTCTTCGACTTCTTCCTCACGATAGGCGGGGCGGACTTCTTCGGCGTGGCGGGCTTCTCGGTGCTGGAGTTGAGGCTGTTGGGGTCGTTGCCCCGCTTGCCGGGTTTCAGCTTGGGGGAGATGGAAGGGAAGTAGGGCTTGGAAGAAGCGCAAGAATGGAGAAGAGGAAGGAGAGAGAGAGCGCGGAGAAGAGGACGAGCAGAACCCTAACGCTCCTCCTTCGCGTTCTGGTCGATCGCGTGTGCGACGGCCTCGAGCTTATCCTGGAGGGCGACGAGGAGCGTGAGGCCCTCCTCGAAGATTTTGGATCTAGGGTTAGGGTTTTGGAGTTGGGGGAGAGGAGGGAGAAGAAAGGAGGAGAAGGAGAAGACCAGAATGTCTTGGAGGAAAGGCAGGCTATAGCAAGGATTTTGCCAACAATTAAACTTAAAAAATATTATAAGTTTGCCACCGCTCTAAATTATTAATAAATCTTTATTTTATAAACGTTATAAAAAGCCCAGAATTAGCCTAAACCATCATAGAAAAAAGGTATTTCAAACTTTGATGACGCTTCTTTATCAGCCGTCATGAAATCCACTTATCAAGCGTCATTAATAGGTCTTTTTGTTGTAGTGTGAAGACTTGAGAATTGGTTGGATGTTGGCAGTTATTTCATTTTGGTTAAGGAAGTTGCCAGGTTTAAGTATTGGGTTCAAACCTTGAAACTTAATACTTTGTTTCTTCCTGGACTGTTACTTGATGAAATTCAGTTTGGGAGATTGAATGGATAAAGGATGGAAGGCCAATGTTGGGTTGAATCATAGCCTTTAAGCCTGAAATTGTGTTTCTTTGCAGCAGTACTTTATCTCAGTCTTCCAAATTCATGGAGATAGAGGACCTGGACTGTATTATTCAGTCCTATGTTAGACTGAATTAGGGGTGATATGGTATCAGCATTTACCAAGACTGAATTGGGACTGGTGTTGGACTGAGAGGAGATGGGTAGATAGACTGAATTAGTATCATGTCCTGTTTAAGAATGGGTTGCTTCAGTCCTGTTAAGGACTGGTTGCATCAGTACTTAGGACTAATTGAACATTAAGTCCTATAAACGACCTGTGTTAAACTAAATTGCCAATTTCTTAATCTTTACTGCATAGTTGTTTAATGGAAGTTTAATTCTTCTTATTGAATAGGCTGATTTATTCCACTGATCAGCAGTCTAGTAGTTACTTCAAATATTACCTTGGCTCAGTACATTTTCTGTTGATAGGAGTTAAGATTTTATATTAGAGAGGTGAATGATCATTCCTATAGCCTTAGCTTATCAGTTTTTACAGAGTAAGCTAGTATCTTGGACTGTGTCAGCCTAGTAAAGTGAATGTATCAGTTTTATTGGACTGAATGATGACATTCCTGTTCAGGACTGACCCCTTGAGGAGTGCACTTCTGGAAATAGGAACCTGGGATTTTGGCTTGACAAATTCATGATACAAGCAGGAAATTAACTTTGGATAACTGATTTGGAAAAACTCCTATTGGACAGGATATTAGGAGTACCTACAGAATATGAGGAACGCCTATTTATCACTAGTTAGGATTACCTTAGCTGATGTGGATATACCAATATTGGCCTTGGCCTTTCAGGATCAAGGGAAACTTGGTTAGAAATAACTTAGAGGAGTGGAAATGTTGTTCTATTAGTTTATAGTTAAAATATTAAAATTATAACTTTAGTATGATTGTTTAAGATATTTGTATATTGGTTATCAAGCTGATATTTTGATATACCAATCCTTGTTAGTTAATAATTATGGTAGGATGAGCATGTATCTGAGTATCTACTGATACTCAAGAATGTTACCAGCTTAGTATATAGCCTATGTTTTTGATACCTTATAAACAAGGATATTAGATGAGGTAAATCCTAAATTAGGAACTTGTACAGATTTTAACCAAGTCATAAATTATAACAGGAGGGTTTCCAGCAGTCCATCTCATACTTGATCACCCTGAGCAATGCAAGTATACTCCTCGGAATTGTTCATTTCTCATGTCTTGTATATTCATTCCTGTATGTTCTTGTTGACACAATGTATCACGAGATTGCCTGGTTTCATGTTTCATGAGTTACTTGTGTCTGAAAGGGGAAATACTACAGATGTGTGATCAAACCCTGTTACTATTCATGTGAATAGCTTAGGCCCCGCATCGTGCACGCGGGACCAAAGCCGTACCATTTCATGTTCATTGAATCTACCCAAGCCGATCACACAATCTGGATGTATTTCAATATTGTATATTTCAGGATTCAGGTTGTATTTCATGTTCAGGTTGTATTTCATGTTCAGGACTCATATCATGTTCCCTATATTTACTTTCAGTATTTTCTGTTCAGTTTCATGTCTTGTTCTCATTTCTCCTACTTTATATATATATATATATATTCTGTTTCTTGTTCATAACATGATGTTCGTGTTCATTTCCTTGGATATACTTAGCTCCACTCCTGACTAGGATATGTTGTAGGTGAGCTGGAGGCTATCTGTGATACTTACTATGGGCAGGAGCCTGGAGGCACCTATGAGCTAGTGGATGTGGCCCAGGACCTAGAGGCTGAGGAAGCCTAGACTTTTCTACTTAGCTTTATCTGGACTTGTACTAGAGACATCTTTATAGTTTACATTGCTGGAATGTAATAACATTTAGATTGTATTTGAGATTCTGGGATTGATATATTAGATGCTGTGATTACTTTCATTCTTATCTTGATTCATAGTTCTCCCTAGATTTTGGTACAACTTACTTCATTGTGTCTAGCAATGAAGGCTGGGCGTGTCCGACTAATGTCCGATTATTCGGGAGCGGGTCGTGACAGTCAACAAGTCTAGACGGTCGAATATTTCGGTAGAGTCCTCCCCTCCCCATGCTCTAAACTATCCAGTCAAGTCATGTCAAGTCAACTCAAGTAAAACTCACATACAAGTAACAAGTCTCACATGCTATTATATAGTCCATAACCATGAATATCTCACGTCAGATTCTGTATCATTAATTGTGTCAGTGTTCTGTGGTCTGTCGTGTCAATGGGACACGAATAAATATAACGTCATGCCTAGCATCGATACCTGATATCTGATTGACATCGACATCCGAATAATATTCGAACAATTGATACTAAAATAAATTTATAGAATTATGGCTTTCAAAATAAGTTGATTAAAATATATATTATAAAAGTTTTCCTCCATAAGGTTCTAACAGAAAAAACTAGAGTCAAATCAGAGTCCGAAACTAGGAGATATGTCACTTCCAAATCAATGTAGTTGCTGAAAAAATGGGGCTATTTTTTGAACGAATTTTGGGGCTGTATTGGACGAAAAGTAGAGGCAAGTTTTGAATGATAGGAAGGGAACATGAAAGGATTTTCTATGTATTTATTTCATATTTTACTACTTATATTTAGGATTCATTGGAGTTGGTTATTAATGATAAGATATTGATGAAGTTGCTTTCATAGTAGATTTATGATTATGATTAATTTAAAATATTTTAGATTTATGTAAATCATCTATCATCTTATTTAGAGTTACCATATATAAGAACATGTAATCTATACATGTATATTTATTTGAATAATCTATATCTAATTTATATATACATGGTGTATCTATTAATACTAAATTAACATATATCAAATATTGAATATATAATACAATCCAAATCCTAAATTTTTTATTTATTCTACTAGTTATTTTTAAGTACTTATTTCGAAGCCTAATATAATAATTAAAAATTCTGGAAAAAGGTAGAAACTGGACAGGGGTGTTACACTGTGTGATTGGAATACTATTTCTGGTATGTGGACGACTAGTGTAATACAAATGTTCAATTACAAAAATTGTGGAACTTTTGTACTAATTTTTTTAAAGAAAGGAGTACAAGAATCATAAGTAAAAGAATTATAAGCATAAAAATATGGGGAGTTGGAGTGATGGAGATCAAATCTGCGGTCGACTTATGTCACGATCCGCGCCCGTATGATCGGGTATGAGTGCGTGGATACGTCTAGACTATACCGCAGAATCGACGGTAGTGAGCTGGCTAGACCTTAGTAATCGCTAATATGCTCATAAATCGATTTGCTCATCGCAACTACTAATCACGTGCCTAATATCAAATCACCACACCATCACACATTTCATCTCTCTTTAGTACATCTTTTACAAAGAATATTCGATAAAATAGTAAAGACAACATCCATAAATACATCATCGAGTATAACACCAAAGCTAAAAGTTGTTGGTGTTTTTGCCTTTGGACTAGAAAAGATAGTCCCACATCGGCTACACCAAATGGTGAGTATCTCAATATAATGCATTGCTTGTGTTGAGGTGTGCACATGAGGTGTAGTGGGACACAAGCTTGTGCCATGTGGAAGTATTTTCTAGAAGGAAAAAGGATTAAATCCAACAAGGATGAAAGTTAATTTTTGTTGTGCGGACTCGGACTCGGACACGGACTCCAGGATGTCTCGTGCATGCACGGGAGTGTTCGGGGGGTAGGCGTGGACTGGCACACTTCTATGCTGATTGTGGGATGATCTAAAATATCAAACTCTGTTTTTGAGTATTGGTATTTTAGTCCCACATCGGATAGGAGAAGAGGTGAAGTCTCAACTCCACTCTATAAATAGAGCCTCTTGGCCTCCTTTGAAAGAGGCACCAAGAAGAGAGTTGAGGGAGTCTGTTAAGTCCAGGAAGCCCGTTCAAGTCTTAAATATTGACTTACGAGCGTTCCAGAAGTTCTCCTGAACTTGCTGGTTCCTGGGAGCTTATCCGTACTGCGGGTATAGCTTTGAGCGCCGGTGTTCTACACCCCAGCGAGATCCGTTCTTCTTCTTCTTCCTCCCTCTTTCTGTTGCCTTCGAGAATCTGAGACTCAACTGTTGTTGATCTTCTCTTGTTGCCTTCGAGAATACCGTCGCTTCTCTTTAGAAGTTACACGGTTCGGTTGCCTTCGAGAATACCGTCGCTTCTCTTTAGAAGTTATACGGTTCTGTTGCCTTCTAGAAATATTACGAAATAATCTTTTTAGATTCTCGTAATACAACATCACCTTCTTTAGGGTGTTGTCGCCAGAAACATTGTCTTTACAATTGTTTCTGAATTCGTATTTTTTCCATCGATTGTTCGTCAAGGTACTAACAATCTCAAAGCTATACGATTCGATGGAAAACACTCGTGCTTCGCTTGTCGATACCGGCTTTAACAAGTTGGAGAAATTCGACGGTGAACACTTCCAGATCTGGAAGCGAAAGGTGACTCTGAACCTTCAACTCGTGGATGTTGATCACGTGTTGGATGAGGAAGAACCAATCGTTCCAGCAACAGGATCTGCTGCTGTTCTGGCCGCTGCTACGAGCAAGCAGACGAAGTGGAAAAAGGATAACAGCATATGCAGGCTGCTGATCCTGAATTCCATGGAAGACTCTCTGGCCGAGTCCTACACAAAGAAGACTTCTGCCAAAGAGATCTGGGAGTCCGTGGGGAAGCTGTATGACGACGACGAGGCCCGGTCGAAGACGTTCATGGTTGAAAAATACCACAAATGGGTCTTTGAAGACGAAAAGACCATGCTGCCCCAAGTGAAAGAGTTCATGAAGCTGCGCCAGAAACTGGAGGACGATAGCATGCCCCTCGTCGATAAGTTCGTCGTTGGAGGGATCGTGGCAAAACTTTCTCCAGGATGGAGCAACATCTATGCAAGGATGCATAGGAAGAAGATGGAGATTAGCCTGGATAATCTCCTCAGTGAGATTCATGTTGAGGACGAAATGTGCTCTCAACAGAAGTTGGACGCCCTGTCCAAGCAACTAGCAACGGCGAATCTGGTTCAAGCCACCAGAGAGAACAAAGGGAAGCAGGCAGCTTCTCACCACAAGAAGAAGGACTTCTCGAATCTGAAAGTGAAGGGTCCAGGATTCAAGCAACAGAAGTCCAAGTCCCATGTGACTTGCTTCAACTGTGGCAAGAAGGGTCACTATAAAAGTGAATGCAAGTCCAAGCCCAAAGAGCAAGGTGAGCCTAACAAGGGTTCTTTGGTTACTAATCAGGTTGCCATAATAGCACAGGTTGCAACTGTGGGGGCAGATATGGACTGGTGGATAGACACTGGCGCGACATGTCATGTCTGTTCAGACAAGGACTGGTTCATCTCCTATGAGCCTACGTCCGAGAAAGTCATGATGGCGAACCAGGCACAAGCTGAAGTACTGGGGATCGGGACGGTGGAGCTGAAGCTTACTTCGGGGAACATTCTGACGCTTCAAGGTGTGAAGCATGTTCCTGCAATCGCAAAGAACCTGATCTCTGGGAGCCTGCTCTGCAACGCAGGCTTGAGGATGGACATCAATGCTGGCCAGTTGGTGATGTCCAAGAAGGGTACATTCTTCGGGAAAGCTTTCCAAACTGAAGGAATGTACAAGATTCAGCTTGTTGTAACCCAGCATGATAATATAAATGCTATCACTTTTTCTGATTATTCTCTTGAGTTGTGGCATAATAGGCTAGGACATGTTCATTGTAAAAGAATTAACAGAATGTCTAGTCTAGGACTTATCTCCAAGTGTGGGGGTAAGGTAGAGAAATGCGAAGTATGTGCTCAGACGAAGATCACTAGGAAACCCTTCCACAGGGTCCATCGAAGCACAGATCTTCTGGAGTTGGTTCAATCAGATATCTGTGACTTCAAACAATTCTCTACAAAGGCCGGGATGAAGTATTTCATTACTTTCATCGATGACTTCTCAAAGTATGCTTTCGTCTACTTGCTAAAGTCTAAAGACGAAGCATTCGAGAAGTTCAAGGAGTTCAGGGCCGAGGCTGAGCGGCAAACTGGACAACAACTCAAGAGGTTAAGGAGTGATCGAGGCGGGGAGTATCGGTCTCATGAATTCTTATCATTCTGCAAAGAACATGGAATCATCAATGAGACGACGGCTCCGTATTCTCCACAATCCAATGGAGTAGCAGAAAGAAAGAACAGAACGTTGACAGAGATGATGAACTCCATGCTGTTGACTGCGGGTCTTCCAAAGTGTTACTGGAGAGAAGCTGCACTAACGGCAACGTTCATTCTGAACAGAGTGCCATATACAACTTCCGACATAACTCCTCATGAACTCTGGTTCAAAGTCAGACCTAACTTGAATGTCATTCGAGTGTGGGGGTGTCTGGCTTATGTGAAGCTCCCGGATCTGAAGATTCAGAAGCTGGGGACAAGGACTACGAAGGCGATCTTCTTGGGGTATGCCGAGAAGAGTGATGCTCGGAGATTCCTTGATATCGGGTCAAACCATATCATCGAATCTCGCGATGCTGAATACTTTGAAGACAAGTTTGCAAAACACAAGAATATTGTTCTCGCGGATCTTTCGGAGAATAATGAGGGTACAAAGCAGACAGAAGTCTTTAATGAACCAGTAGTCCAAGATGAAGCTGTCGTCAAGGAGACACCAGCTGAACCAGAACTCGCTGAGCCATCAACTAAGCGAATGAGGAGGCCGAAAGACTTCGAAGATGACTTCGTCACCTATCATGTGGAAGCAGATCCGCTTACCTATGATGAGGCAATGAAGACCAGAGATGCTGTATTCTGGAAGGAGGCGATAGACAACGAGATTGACTCAATCACCTCCAACAACACATGGGTATTGGTTGACCTGCCAGAAGGAGCAAGACCCATCGGATGCAAATGGATCTTCAAGAAGAAGATGAAAGCAGATGGAACCATTGTCAAGTTTAAGGCCAGGCTAGTGGCCAAGGGGTTTGCTCAGAAGCAGGGGATCGACTACTTTGACACTTATGCTCCAGTAGCTCGGATGACAACAATCAGATTGTTAATTGCTTTAGCAGCAATACACAAGCTGGTGATACATCAGATGGATGTGAAAATGGCATTCCTTAATGGCGAGCTGACCGAAGAGATCTACATGCAACTACCAGAAGGTTTTGTCGTCAGAGGTCTGGAAGACAAAGTCTGCAAGTTGATGAAGTCTCTGTATGGTTTGAAATAAGCTCCCAAAATGTGGCATGAGAAGTTTGACAAGGTGATAAGGTCAAATGGCTACAGGGTCAGTGAAACAGACAAGTGTGTCTATACGAAGTTTGCTGACGGAAGAGGAGTAATCGTTTGTCTTTACGTGGACGACATGCTAATCCTAGGTACGGATTTAAGCTGCGTCACAGAGACAAAGAAATTCCTCTCGACCAAGTTCAGTATGAAGGACTTGGGGGATGCCGACGTAATCTTGGGGCTCAAGATCATCCGGACAAGCACTGGAATAGCGCTGTCACAATCTCATTATATTGAGAAAATGCTCACTCGCTACGGGTATCAAGATCTTCCTTTTATTGATACACCGTACCGGAGTGATCAGAAGCTGGAGCCAGATTTGAGGGAAAGCGTCAGGCAGTTGGAGTATGCTAGCATCATCGGAAGCTTGATGTACGCTACTACTGCCACAAGGCCTGACATAGCTTTTGCAGTGGGAATACTGAGTCGGTTCACTAGCAATCCAGGCGTTGAGCACTGGAAAGCTGTGAAGCGTGTTATGAGATATCTCAAGAAAACTCAGACATATGCACTTTTCTACAGCGGAGATCCGTTAGTAGTGGAAGGCTTCAGTGATGCTAGCTGGTGTTCAGATATGGAGAGCAAGTATTCCACAGGTGGATTCGTATTCGCCATAGGCGGAGCTGCTATATCGTGGAAGTCGAAGAAGCAGACTATGTTATCTCTCTCCTCAATGGAATCTGAATTCTTTGCATTGGATGCTGCTGCAGATGAAGCAGAGTGGCTTCGGGAGCTCATGTATGATCTTCCGGTGGTTGGGGCTCAGATACCGGCAATACCGATATACTGTGACAACCAGGCGGCAGCAGCAGTGGCATCAAATGAACTCTTCAACGGGAAGAAGAGGACTGTGCGGTTGAAGCACAGAGCAGTGAACGATCTCATCAAAAGGGGCGTCATTGCAGTGATTGATGTTCAGAGTCAGGAGAACCTGGCGGATCCGTTCACCAAGGGCCTCAAGCGCCAGCTGGTCGATGACACAGCTTGTAAAATGGGCTTGAAGGCATTCTGATATTGTGTTATTACATTCCTACCATAAAGTTTTATGCTATTAGTTCAAAGAGAAATCTACTAGGCATCTAGCTTTTGGTTCAAGGGAGGACTATTAACCAGAAGAATATCAGGAACGGTGGGTACTTATCCTATGTGACATGGAGAGGTTACGGACCTACAACCACTGTTGTCTACTATTGTTTTCTGCGGAAAACGGATCCTGTGGGAAGGTTGGCTTAAACGCCTTAATGAGTTCTCAGGCAGAGTGAATGCCTGGTGTGCTTTACAGGAAGCACGGTAGAGCAGCACTACAAGGAGTGAAACTCCATGCTACAGTGGGGTGACTCCACCATGAGGTTCCCAGGTAGGGATAATGCCTCGGCTTTGCAAGCTAAGTCATAGCAGAGTAGCACCGCAAATAGGCAGGTAGCCTAATGCTGTATGATAATCGTAATAAAGAGAGGTAGACAGCACTACAAAGAGGACGATGTCCTCATGTTACAGTGGCATGACACCACGAAGAGGTACCAGGTAGGGTAAAGCCTCGGCTTCGCAAGCCATGTCATAGCGGCGTAACACCGCACGGAAGCGCAAGGCTTCATGCTGGGTAGTTTGGCACTACAAAGGGGCTTGTGACCTCATGCTACAGTAGTATGACACTACGATGAGGTACCCAGGTGGGGTAAAGCCTCGGCTTTAAGCCATGTCATAGCGGCGTAGCACCGCAAAGAAGCGCAATGCTTCATGCCATGACTCTTTATAAAGAACTCACCTATAGTGTATGGAAAGAGATATCAGGCCGTCTCTTGAGGGTAAGCTTGTAGACGCCCAAAATTATACACTGAAACCAGGCTGGCACAAGGCCTTCAATGTGCAGCCAGAAGCACAG
Source organism: Iris pallida (assembly GCA_029216955.1). Lineage (NCBI taxonomy): Eukaryota > Viridiplantae > Streptophyta > Magnoliopsida > Asparagales > Iridaceae > Iris > Iris pallida. Next base: position 5,443,683 of record JANAVB010042015.1, on the reverse strand, counting down.
TTGATGTCATTATGTGAGTAGGAAGAATTGCAGTTATGGTGCAGAATTCAAGGCTTAGTCCATTCTTGTATCATGCTGCTATTTAACCTATGCGGGAAGATTCAAGTCGTAGCGACATCTCTCCTAATGCATGATGGACAATCACTGTGGGGAACGCTCAACCCATATATTGAGATATGTGGGGGATTGTTGGTGTTTTTGCCTTTGGACTAGAAAAGATAGTCCCACATCGGCTACACCAAATGGTGAGTATCTCAATATAATGCATTGCTTGTATTGAGGTGTGCACATGAGGTGTAGTGGGACACAAGCTTGTGCCATGTGGAAGTATTTTCTAGAAGGAAAAAGGATTAAATCCAACAAGGATGAAAGTTAATTTTTGTTGTGCGGACTCGGACTCGGATACGGACTCCAGGATGTCTCGTGCATGCACGGGAGTGTTCGGGGGGTAGGCGTGGACTGGCACACTTCTATGCTGATTGTGGGATGATCTAAAATATCAAACTCTGTTTTTGAGTATTGGTATTTTAGTCCCACATCGGATAGGAGAAGAGGTGAAGTCTCAACTCCACTCTATAAATAGAGCCTCTTGGCCTCCTTTGAAAGAGGCACCAAGAAGAGAGTTGAGGGAGTCTGTTAAGTCCAGGAAGCCCGTTCAAGTCTCAAATATTGACTTACGAGCGTTCCAGAAGTTCTCCTGAACTTGCTGGTTCCTGGGAGCTTATCCGTACTGCGGGTATAGCTTTGAGCGCCGGTGTTCTACACCCAGCGAGATCCGTTCTTCTTCTTCCTCCCTCTTTCTGTTGCCTTCGAGAATCTGAGACTCAACTGTTGTTGATCTTCTCTTGTTGCCTTCGAGAATACCGTCGCTTCTCTTTAGAAGTTACACGGTTCGGTTGCCTTCGAGAATACCGTCGCTTCTCTTTAGAAGTTATACGGTTCTGTTGCCTTCTAGAAATATTACGAAATAATCTTTTTAGATTCTCGTAATACAACATCACCTTCTTTAGGGTGTTGTTGCCAGAAACATTGTCTTTACAATTGTTTCTGAATTCGTGTTTTTTCCATCGATTGTTCGTCAAGGTACTAACAAAAGTAAACCTATACATCAACAGTTCTAAGCCATAACTGATCTCCATATGGTATCCATGCTAGCTAGACATATCTCCTCGTCATATAAGCCATAAATGCTAAGGTAGAAGCCATCGTCACCTAAGTGTATCCAGTCAGGAAATAAGCAACTTACAACCCTATGAAATGAATATGTACTATAAAATTGTAATACAATAATAGTACATGGACTAACCTGCAATGTTGAGCAATATCACAATAATGGAAACAATTAAGAGCACGATCTTGCGTAGTGATTTAAAATATTAAACTAGTATGTGACCGGTTAGTTAATCACAATAAGCACATGAAAATAGGTACAACTTAATCACACGTGCACGATATGCGATTAAGCTATCAACAAGACCTAGATAGCGCAATGAGATTGGTCGTATATATAATAATATTTTTCTTATCTCCAAGTACTAGAACCATAACAAGAATAATGAGTGCATGAAGTACAAGTTAATACGTGTCCAATTCGTGCCCAACATGAGATCAGTGCAATGCAGAAATACAAAGTAAAGTTCAGTCGTAGTGTACTTGTCTTCTACAGAAAAGTTGCAATTGTCTCTATATCCACCTAGAATTGGTTAGAAAAATATGGTTTAGCTCTAAAGGATATTTCTAGAAATTTACTAACTTATTCTAATAATTACTAATTACTAATAATCTAAAGGTATATCTAAAATGATTGGTAACTAATCAAATATTTATAAAATATTACTAGCTAAAATATTTATTAGCTAAAATATTAACAAAGGTCCAAAACATTTACTAACTAAAATATTGATTAACTAAAATATAAACCAAATCTTAACTAAAATACTAATTGGAATACTAATTAAATTATAATATTAATTATCTATATACTAACTAAGTATAAACTAATTATACAAAATTAGCCTAGCGCAGCCTAACCCGGCCTAGCGGGCCAGCCTAGCCTCTTTCCCTTTTTGTTTTCTTCACTGGGCCCGGCTAGCCTGCTGATTTCATTGGGCCGACCCAGTCTGGATTCTCTTATTCTTTCATTTTTTTAAACAGAGCCCAACATCTAATGGGCCACATCCGGCCTACTCCCACTCACCACCACAACCCCCCCACTTTTCTCTCTCTTAAAACTTCCTAAAAAAGGAAAAAAAAAGAAAAAAAAATTCATGTATGAATAAAAAAAATTTTAAAATTTGCCAAAATGATAGAAGTTTCGAAAATTTGAAAGAACGATAGAAGTCGACAGACGGGGCGGCGGGATTCGAGCCATGCTCATTTGAAGTAACGTGTAGGCAACTCTGGAGGGGGGTGAATAGAGTTTGTGTAAAAAATAACCAATTTAAAAATTCAACTCTATACCAGTCCAGAAGCAACTACCAATAGAATATATAATCAGAGTAGTAATACAAAAATTAAGAGAGATCAGAAGAGCATACACAAACACATCGATTTAATCTGGTTTTTCTCGTAGAGGACTAGTCCAGGCCTGAGAACTCTCGCTCAGGATTGAAATCTACTATTTATGAAATAGGGTACAGACACGTGCCTTTACTCAGAAGAGCATGCCAACTTCTTACAACTTTGTAGAGGCGAAACTTGGAATTGTCCAAGTGACTTCTTTTCAAATCTTGCACAGAACTTCTAGCTGAATCGCACTTGAGCACCTTGGTGCTTAGGAAGTTTTATGACTAGTAGATTGGAAGAGTAAGGCTTAGAATGTATAAGGCTTAGAATATAGAGAGTGAGAGATGATTTGAAATTCAAGGCTTATTTATACTAGTCTAGGGAGGCAGAATTTGGCCAAAATTATGACCCAAATATTCAAAAATTTGAACCTTGGACAGCTTGGATCATGGTGTTCCTAAAAATTAGCTTCCTGAAAATTATGGGGCAGAGTTCGGCCCGAATTCTGCCTATGGCAGAGTTCGACCCAAATTCTCATTTCCTTGGGTCAGAATGTTTATGTGGGCAAGAATGGTTTGGTTTGGTTCAGGAATTGTCTTGTTTTGTTTGGTAGAGCTTGGAGAAGTAAGTCTAGGATTGAGATGACTCAGTGCGAATCAACGTACATGTCCCTAGACTTAATAAAATAAAAAATTACAGACTGGGTGCAAGTATATTTGTAATATAATAACTTGTCGTTGACGTCTGTCTTGAACTTGATATGCTGTAGACGATGTTCTATCTTGAGCCTGATGTGTCATATTGCAACATATTTATATCATTTTGTTAATTCTCTAAATTAGGTTGACTGTGATCCAGTTTGGGTCAACAATCTCTTCCATTTTGATAATTGATAAAATGATTTTTGTATGTCGCAACATTCATACCTGGACACATGTTGAAGGGAGTAAAATACTTTGTACGTATGAAGTAGCTCCCCCGCAAATAGATATGTCGGCTCCCCCACAAATAAATATTTTAGTTTACGTCCTGATACAAAGTTCTTATCCTAGCACAACACAATTCATAATAATAAATCCAACATTATATATAAGATCACATCAAATACCTATTATTCTCCCACTTAGTCACTTAGCAAAATATATCATAGCTCCCCCGCAAAAAGATAGACAAAGGTAAGACAGCAATCACACAACTTTTAACCATAACCAAACTTTTTAAAATAGACAACTAGCAGTTTTGATAATCCAAAATAAAGAAATGAGCAGTCATACATATTGTAACTCCACCTCTCTATTTTGAGGAAAAAAAATTTGATTTCTAATAATAACAATTGTTGATTTAAGTTTCAAATAATAAGTTACTTTTAAATAATAAATTTTGGTGATCCATTTTGGAGGAAAATAATTTTTGAGCAGAATTTTTAAATTTGAAAGTTTGTTGTAACAAACTTAGTGGTCCCCACTCCTTTTAAAATTTTCTAACGGTTTTTTAACCAAAATCCTGCAATAGTGAAAAGACAGGGGGCTTTTCGCATAAAATTCATTGTGGGAGGGCTTCTATGCAATAATTATGAGGGGGGGTTAAGTGAAAAATTGTAATTTTTTATTATATATCAGCGGTGGGAACAGAGTTTGTTTTCATTTTTATTCCCTCTCATTTTTTAACCGTTCAAACCTTTCTTCCCCGATCTCAACGCCGACAACTTCGACGCTGATGATCCCGACGCCGACGACTACAACAGCAACAACAGTGAGAGCTACGGCAAAGACGATAAAGGCAGTGGCGCGTACAATCCTTGGTGACTGAACCGATCGATCCACCCATCGTCGACGTTCGCTCAACGCAGCACGGCTTCAGCGTATCCTCCGACGATCACCGTAAGCTCAGACTCGATATTATGTTTTTCCTCTCGTGATGATTTGATTCGATCCTCCTATACTCATTCCCATCTCATATTAATTCATTGATCCGATCAACTTCAGATCGGGAAGTTGGATTCAGAGCTCGTAGAAGCATCGAGTACTCTTCTATCGATCTGCAATTTCAGAATCGACTCTGGTGAGTCATGACCGAAAGTTTCCCTAAGTTGAATTGATATTTACTTGATTGTTTTCTTATTCGAATTATTGATGTTTGAATAGGAAGTATTGAACGGGATCAATTAAGAATTTCAGTTCATCTTGAATCGATCAACTGGTAAGATCAATCTATCTAATTTTGAAATATGCGGGTTAGTTGCTGATTTATGCTTTGTTCTTCCGTGGGTTGAAAGATGAAGGGAAGGGCGGGTCGAATGGTTAATTCGGGGATTTGAAATGTTTCCTCAAAGTTGATTCGAATTGTGAGTTTTTGACAGTCTTGATTCTTTTGTTTCTACAAATTTTTGGCCCAAAGAATTCAAAAATTAATGACATCTTGTCTAAACTTTGACGCGCTGAAACTGTTTGAATATATGTCTGAACAGAGTCTCATATTTCCAAATCATTCTCTGGAACTTGTGTCCGACTCCTCATAGCAGGATCTACTTCTTCCTACTGGTATACACTGTTTTGTATTATATTTCTTCACTCCAGTACAGTAATTAAATTTGTTCGGCCAGGAACAGAGTAGGGGTAGCGGCTTGTTCGTGTCCAGGATTGTTCGTGTCCAGGATTGTTGGTGTCCGGGATTGATCGTGTCTGGGAAGGGGAATCCGACAGAGTGCAAAACTTGATTAACGAGTGTAACAACTGGGGATAGTATAGCTGTTTTGGGCTGCTATGTGCTATTGAGAGTGCACTACTAATTTTGAGTGACCGTTGAGTTTGAATATGTATTATAAGTCACTTTTTGTTAATTCTTATTTATATCTATTACTTGGGTATTCAACCTGGCAGCTAGGGCCCTATTCGAATGCTTGGGTTGTTGACTAGAGTGGTTTAAATGAACTGTTGTGAGGACTTCTAGCATCCTTGTGTCTAAAACTAGAGGTGGTAGTTGTATCATATATGTGGCTGCTCATTTTTTTTAATATCCTGATGAAAGGAAGGATAGTTTGATTTTTGTCAATGTTTTTTAGTTGTGGTATTTGTTCGACTTAATAACCATGAAGGGTTCTAAATCTAATCTTGACAGTTTAGATTTCATATCACCTACAAGTTCATGAAATATAAATATTTTACCTGTCAAGTTTGGTTGTTCCTATGTTACCTATAAATATCAATTTATGCTTGATAGTTGGGGGTGGCTTTGAGTATGAGTTTTAACAACATTGAGAGTACTGTAAGGAATTTCTGTAGGATAACTTAAGTGCATATTGTTATAAGGTATACTTGAGTTTCAACTAGCATACCTTGTAATCACTTTTAAGGTTAATCATGGTTAAATTTCAAGAAGATAATTAGGGTCTGCTTATTTGTAATCAACTTGTAAAATTATTCATAACAGGAGGACATCTAGCTCCGATCTTTACCCGTACTTTACCGGAGCAAGGCAAGTACTTTTCTATGGTTTTGTTCATTTACATTCTTGTACTCTTTCTTGTAACACGTCATGACACGATATCATGTACCCCTGTACTCCTGTACTCCTGTACTTTCTTGTTCTTGTACTTACTAGTATCGGGTGGGAAAATACACTAGTCATGTGACCAATCCCCGTTTACTATACTCATGTAGATAGCTTAGGTCTCGCATCGTGCACGCGGGCCCTAAGCCGTACCATATTCATGTACTCTTGTGCATGCTCTTGTACTCACCCCAGCCGGTCACATGGACTAGATGTATTTCAAATATTGTACACTTATCATGTCTTGTACTTCAGGACTATAGTATCATTTCCTATATATTACATTTTCTGTACTTTACATGTTCCTGTACTTTACATTCCTGTACTTATTTCCTGTACTACTTTTCTGTACTTTCCTGTTCATTCCTGTATTTCATTTTTCTGTACTCCTGTACTCAGTTCATATCATGTTTCATTACCTAGAACTGTACTTTGCTCCGCTCCTGAATAGGATATGTTGCAGGTGAGTTGGAGGCCCTTTGCGACACATATTATGGCCGAGAGCCAGTAGATGCAGGAGAGGCAGCTGGAGTTGCTCTTGACTTAGAGGCTGCAGAAGCCTAGATTTTTACCATTAGCACTTTACATTTTCCATATATTTTGAGACTAGTAGACTCTATCTTTCTTTTTGCTGGAATGTAATAATTTTGAGACTTGTACTTTACTCTGGATTTGGGATACATTTATAGATGCTGTGATTTGTACTTGTCTTGATTATCTGGTTAGATTTCCCCAGATTGGTACAGCTTACTTCATCGTGTCCAACGATGAAGGCTGGGCGTGTCCGACTCGTGTTCGATTATTCGGAAGCGGGTCGTGACATATTTTTAGTGGTGGCCTATGCAGGTCTGTCCTAATAGTACCTAGGTATTAGTGTACTATTGGGGGACTTGATTTAAACTAGGGAAAACTTGAATCACAGCATAGGAAATCGGGTACATCGGGTATATATGGATATTATAAAATATTTACATTTTCTGGTAGTATAGGTTTTTATCAATCATGAAGTTTTCTTTTGATGCAGGATGGTCACTACGAGAAAGACTGCAGATCAGCCCGAAGTTGCAGGTAGTTCGGATCAGGCCGTACTAGACGTTACAGCAGATCAGCTTCCACCACCGCCTCCGATCTTTCTTCCGCTACCCTCGACGATGATGTTTGATAGCGCCCAGGTGATGGCCATGTTCCAGAAGCTTGTGGAGGCCCAGAATCACCAGGCTGTACATTTCAAAGAGTCTCATAGTCAGCAGGCAGCACAGTTCATAGCGATCGTCGTCGACGCACTCAGGACCAGAGAGCCGGCAGCACCAGCTCCAGCAGCACGTGCAGCACCAGCAGCACCGAGACCAGGGACGGCCAAGCACTACCAAAACCTCTCCCCGTTGGACTTCTGGGGCAACGAAGGGATAGTTTATGCGGACGAATGGCTGGAGAATGCGGAGAGGACCTTGAAGATGGCACAGATCCCGGATGGCCTGAAGGTAGAGGTGGCGAGTATGCGACTCTTCGATTTGGCCAGAGCGTGGTACCGGGAGGAGCCCCAGTTTGCGGAGCCCCAGGTATCTTGGACAGATTTTAAAACTCTATTCAAGGAGAAGTTTTTCCCTGATGTGGAGCGGAATGAGCTGAGGATGCAGTTTGAGACGCTGCAGCAGGGGACTATGACGGTTACGGAGTACACTTCAGACTTTACTAGACTCAGCAGGTTCACAGAGAACCTAGTCAGAGCACCGAAGGACAGAGCTTAGAGATTTAAGAAGGGTCTCACCAGGGAGCTTCGGCACGCGGTGGAGATTAGTCAGGCGACAACGTATGCGAGCATCCTCAAGATTGCTCAGGCTGTAGAGAAGGAGGCAGATCCGAAGCTGAAGAGGGACCGGGACATTGGCAGCAGCAGTTTCCAGGCACCAGCGAAGAGGGTCCAGACTCAGATTCAGGCGAGACCTCAGCAGCCGGCACAGCAACATAACCGTCCAGCCAGAGCTCCTGCACATCAGCATCAGAGATAGCAGCAGCCAACTATTTGTGCATTCTGTTATCGGCCGAGACACAGCTTCGACGAGTGCCGTAAGAGGCTCGGACTCTGCTTATTCTGCGGATCAGACGTACACCAGATGAGGGACTGTCCATAGGTTGCAGCTAGACTAACAGGAGGACCTAGAGGAGCTGGAGGACCACCACCTGCACCACCCAGAGCTCTACCAGCTGCACTACAGAGGGTTCAAGCATTACCTACTCAGCAACAGCATTTTACACAGCACCAGCAGCAGAGGGGACCACCAAAGCAGGGACGTACTTACGTCATGCTGTAGTTGAGGAGGATGAGGCAGTGCTAGATGTGATCACAGGTTATATACTTTTATATTCTTTCCCTGCCATTGCATTGTTTGATTCTGGAGCCACACATAGCTTTGTATCATATGAGTTTCTGCAAAGACACGGCTTCACACCCAAGCCCATTAGGAGGAATATCGGATTATGACAGGAGGAGGGGTAGTGCCAGTCAGTGAGATGGTAGAATACCCTATCACTATAGCTGGAAGGGAGATTAGGGCTCGACTTCTAGTGATGCCATTGCCCGGATTTGATATAGTCCTCGGCATCGACTGGATGAGCGAGCAGTTTGCCGTAATAGACTGCCATGAGGGGAAGGTGATCTTCAACCCGCTGGGAGTTCCACCATTCGAGATCAGCAGACGAGTTGCAGAGAGGCTAGAGGGAGTCTATTTTGGAGCAGTCACAGAAGACCAAGAGTTGTCGCATCCGCTGATTGCAGAGTTTCTCGACGTTTTCCTCGAGGAGTTGCCAGGATTGCCGCCAGATCGAGATGTGGAGTTTAGCATCGACCTAGTGCCCGGATCAGCGTCGAAGTCCCAGCATTGCTACAAGATTAACTCGAAGGAAGCTGCAGAGTTGAAGGCCCAGATTGATGAGTTGGAGGGCAAGGGTTTTATTTGGTCCAGTGCTTCACCCTGGAGAGCACCGGTACTCTTCGTGCCCAAGAAGGATGGGATGGTGAGGATGTGTATTGATTACCATGTACTCAATAACATCACCATCAATAATAAATATCCTTTGTCGTGGATTGATGAGCTGTTTGATCAGCTTAGTGGAGCGAAGGTCTTTTCCAAGATTTACTTTCAGTCGGGATATCATCAGATGAAGGTTCGGGAGCAGGATATTCCAAAGACAGCTTTCAACACCCGATACGGCCAGTATGAGTTCTTGGTGATGCCGTTCGGACTCACCAATGCCCAGCAGTATTTATGAACTTGATGAATAAAGTTTTTCACAAGTATTTGGAAAAGTTTGTCGTAGTCTTCATTGACGACATTCTGATCTATTCAAAGACTGAAGAGGAGCATGTGGAGCACCTGTGGATTGTGTTGGAGATTTTGCGAAAGGAGAAGTTGTACGAAAAACTCTCGAAGTATGAGTTTTTCTTGGACCGAGTGGAGTTCCTAGGGCATGTGGTGACTGGAGAGGGGATTTCTGTGGATCCCAAGATGATTGAAGCAGTTGAGGCATGGGCACCTCCCAAGTCAGTAGCAGAGATTCGTAGTTTCCTGGGTCTAGCAGGATACTACAGGAAGTTCGTAAAAGATTTTGCCAAGATCGTAGAGCCGATGACCAAGCTTACGCGGAAGGACGGGGAGTTCATCTAGAGCGACGCTTGTCAGTCAGCATTTGAAGAATTGAAGAGAAGACTCATGATAGCACCAGTTCTAGCTTTGCCATCAGGATCGAGAGGATTCATCATCTACAGCGATGCTTGAGGGAAAGGCTTGGGATGTGTGCTTGAGCAGAACAAGAGGGTCATTAGTTATGCTTCTAGACAGTTGAGGCCTCATGAGAAGAATTATCCTACACATGACTTGGAGCTTGCAGCAGTCATTTTTGCCTTGAAACTGTGGACGCACTACTTGTATAGAGAGAGAGTGGACATCTTCATGGACCACAAAAGTCTGAAGTATGTTTTCACTCAGAATGAGCTGAATATGAGGCAGCACAGATGGCTGGAGCTCATGAAGGATTTCGACATCAATCTGAAGTACCATCCTGGGAAGGCGAATGTGGTGGTGTTTGCAAAAAAAATGGCAACTCTGCTGGGGACGACTTTTTCCTCTGATGAAAAGGTGACAACTCAATGTGACACGGCGTCTATCGGCAAGACACAGAAGACTTTGGTCGTGAAAGTCGACCAAACGGCTTACGAAGCAATGATTAATGCACAAAGCCCTCCTCGTCGCACTACGACTTCCGTCAAGAGCAAGACTCGCTCGGTGTGGGCTCCCAAGAACTCTACTCCTTCTCTGATGAAGAACGCTGCCACTTCTTCGGCACAACCTGCTGTTTCCAAGACACCAGTGCCTATCTCTAACAACCTGGCGCAGTCTGTTCCCTCTTTAGGGAAACAGATTGTTCAGGCGCAGTCTGCGGCCAAACATGCCAACCAGGCACAGTCTATTCTCTCCTTAGGGAAACAGACTAGAGCTGTGAATCAGGCGCAGTCTGCTGTCAACCCATCTTCTGGCACAGTTCTTGCCAAAACATCACAATCTCTGCCTCGCAATCAGGCGCGGTCCGTTCTCTCCTTAGGGAAACAGGCGCAGTCTGACACCAAACCTCCTTCTGACACAGTTTGTGCCAAATTGGTACAAGTCAAATCTTCTGCTGCTGCCCAGACGCAGTCCAATGCATCTGCTGCCCTGACTAAACAGGCGCAGTCTGTTCAGGCGCAGTCTGCTCAGGCGCAGTCTGCTCCGGATCATTCCAGAATCCAGAAACCCAAAACTGCACAGGCGCAGTTTGCTGAGGACAGTCCTTTGGCTGCTCCTTCTTCGATTCTATCAAAAGGAAAAGGCCCCTTGGTCTTCTCCCAATCTTCCCAAGCGCAAAACTTGGAAGATAACAGAGGGAAAGGCTCTTTAGCTATCCCTTCATCTCAAAACAATGGAAAGGGTCCTCTGGCCTTTTCCAAGTCTTCTTCGATTCTTATCAAGGAGGATCCAACTGATAGTGCCTCTGCACCTATTAGTACGAATATCCCCCTTAACAAGGGTTCTCGTACTAATCAGAGAGGCATTTTACCTACTCCCAAGGCAAATATTCAGGAATTGCCTAATTTGCAGATTTCACGATCTGAACAAGGCAAATTACAAGTTTCACAAACTGAGGTTCTCAGGGGCGGTTTAAATGATTTACGGGCATATCTCAATAAAAAACCCCAATCAAAACCTACCTCTGTGAAACGCAAATATGCTAAGATTAACTTACCTCAATATCAACCTTTTGAGGCAAGGAATCCTGACAATTACGCCAATCAGATGAGTACCTCTCTTTATACTCATGGAATCGAACGTTTATGAAATCGGAATCATGTTCCAAATGTCATCTATGAGTATATCCCTGCTACTTCTTCTCATCCCGTTGTCTCTGATCTTCGGGATCATCTCAGGCAGAAACGGAATATCACCCCCAGTTCTCCCAAACAATCACAAGTTCATCATTGCAATCATCCTCACGAAGTGATTATCAAATGTTGTTGCCAAACAACCAAACGTTCTGTCTTCGAGCGTCTGACTTTCCCTTCTGTTGATCAAAAGAGTGATGATGAAGAAGAGGTAATGTTTGCCTCCGTCAACATGACTTCCAGAGACTCTGGGGGTAGAAAATACAAGCACGGAAAGACCCGGAGACCTAGCCAGCACTATCTTGACCGACTTAGAGAATCAGATGATGGTGTTTACCAGCATACTCGATCTCGAAGCCAAGAAACAATCGGTCAAAGGAATCTTCCTTACAGTGATCGGTCTACTTCTCATGATGGGTGTAATTCAGACTTTGCTGTCGACAGTGATGGTTCTGAACAAACTGTGTCATCTGTCATGGCACGAGAAGTGACAGCATACGTCGTTGAAGAACAAGATGCTTCTGGTTCTAACAATCAGAATCAAAGGATTGTTGCACTAGAAGAACAATTGAAGACTATGGCCGAAATGATGGCTAAAATGCATGATGTTATTATGGCTCAGCACACTCCACCGGTCATAACTCCTGAACCATTGATTTCTTCCACTCCTCAGAACCCTGGTCTGGGGGTACCACCTCTTCCAAACGTCACAGTACCAGCTCAGGTTACTTTTAGCCAAACTGGTGCTGGGGGTGATGCTTACCATGCGGTTCCTCCTCCGGCTATTACTAATCAATCTAGCAATCCTCAATCTTCAAGGAATGCTAATGAGGCTGTTGAACAATTGCGGAATCAATTTGAAGCCTATACACAAAGGGAAGGCTTACAACGGTTGGGCATTAAACAACCCTATCCCGCCGAATGGAAGAAAATGCAGTTTCCGCCAAAATACAAATTCCCTACCATTATGCAGTTCGATGGCACTTCATCTCCCAATCAGTATATTAATCATTTTGAATTGATGACTGATCCTCTTCAGCCTAATGATGCCCTTCTTACTCGGGTATTCGTCAGTTGCTTAACTGGCGCTGCTTATGACTGGTACCGAAGTCTACCAGACGGATGTATCACTTCTTTTGTTGGTTTCAAACAGATGTTCCTTGAACGATTTTATGAAGGCGTCAATGACATGACTATGTCAGCCCTCATTAAAATTAAACAAAGAAATAATGAGCCTGCTGAGCAATTTATCGAGAGGTTCCGTCGCGAAGCTCTCAAAATGCCAATGGGAACTCCATCTGCTGTTACAATTGATACTTGCAAGAATAATCTCTTGCCAATTATCAGTATGTGGACAGGGGCAACTCAATTCCAAGACTGGCCTTCTTTCATTATCAATGCTAAGGCAGCAGAACTCAGCGCTGAAAAATTTAAGACATTGGGGGTTCACATGAATCCTGACCAAGGCGATCATGGCTCAAACTCTAACAACAATCGCCAGAATAATAATAGAAAAGGCAAAGATACATCTGCTCCTAAAGAAACTTTGGCTATTGACTTGAGAAGCAAAGAAGCACTGGCTGTCAATGTTGCTCAATCTGCACCTATTCCATCACAACAACCTCAAAGAGCACCACGTCCTAAAGAAGAATACTCTTTCGATGAAGATGACATCATGGGTATCTTTGAATGTCTTACAAAAAGCAACAAACTACAATTACCCGACCCTAAAAGGCCGGAAGAGGTTGGTAAGACTGATCATCCTAAGTATTGTGTTTACCACAGATTTATCGGACATCCTACTCGAGCATGTTATGTGCTTAAAGGAAAAATACAAGAGATGATCAAATCCGGAGCAGTAACCCTTGAACAAGATGAAAAGACGGTGACGGCTAATGTCGTCTCTGTTCAGTTCGGCGAATTTCCACCAATGCAGATAGAAGATGGTGTAGTTCCCATTCCTCGAACCACTCTCGAGCTTGTAAACCTTCCACCTTTTCGAAATGAAGGACTAGTCCCTTTATCAACTTCTAAAGGGGAAATCTTGTGGATTCATCCAGATCTGGTCTCAGATTTTGAATCCTCCGCCTCTTCTTCATCTAAACAAAAGAAGAATTCCAAAGGCAAGTTTAAAAGTTGTAATATGGTTTCTCTTGAACCATTAAATGAAGAAGAGATCTTATTGGGTACCAGGTCTGGTAAGCCCTATTTACGGGAATACTCAGAGAATCAGGAAGCTCCAACCTCATCCTCCACTCCTGACACGCCTCCTGAAATTCAACCCTCTTCATCTTCAACTAACCCAACTCCTCCTCCTGCTAAACCAGCAGTTACTGATAAAGGGAAACAACCGGTTCGTTTCGATAAAGCTCTCAAAAAGTCCACTTCTCTCGGACTCGAGAAGCCGTATAACTTTGACATACTGGCTCAACTGGCCAATACTCCTGCCAGATTGTCAATATTCGAGCTCTTGCGCCTCTCTAAGGAAACTCGAGAGACATTAAGTGAAGCTTTGTTGCAGGCAGAAAATTGTCTTGAAATTCTGAAGAAGCCGGAGAAAGAGCCTCTCTCTTGTCTCCATTGTCATAGCGTGTTGGAATTAATTCCAAATATTACCTTCACGCAAGATGACATGCTCCTGGAAGATAATCGACATGATCGCCCTTTGTATTTCACAGGGTACGTTGATACCATGAAGGTCGATCGTATCCTGATAGATCCAGGCTCTGCACTCAGCATTATGCCTAAAACAATGTTAGATGCTTTGAAAATTCCCGTACGCAGTCTTACTGGCACAATCACTACTATTTTGGGGTTCAATCAAGGAAGAAGTGAACCTCTGGGCAAGATTCGCCTAAAATTCCAAATAGGCAATCTTCGTACAAAGGTTACTTTTTACATCATTGATAACCATGGTTGTTCCTACAATGCTCTTCTGGGAAGACCATTCCTTCATGAGCATAATATTGTGCCATCAACTCTTCATCAGTGTTTCAAATATGTTGATGACAAAGGAGAAGTCCAAAAAGAAGTTGCAGATCTCTATCCTTTCAAGGGTGTCGAAGCATACTGCAACGATGCTCGCATGTACAAAGACGAGTTCATGAAAGTTGTCTTGGCTTTAGACATTGAAGAAGAGCAGGGAATTGAATCTCAAGACACTCTTGTAATTCCTGTTAAAGGGCACGTCTCTCAACCCTCTTCTTTTGAACCACTAACCATCTATCTTCCTCCTAGCAAAAAGGAACAAGAACCAAAGTCACAGGATACTCTTGTGATTCCTGTCAAAGGGCGCGTCTCTAAGCCCTCGCATGCTGAACCATTGGTCATTCGACTTCCTGCCAAGAAGACAATTTCTATGACTGACCAAGGAAAAAGGGAGCTCACCTCTTCTGAGCCATTTGTTATCGACCTTCGTCGTAACAAGCCTTCTCTTCCTCCTCGTTCTTCTTCTCCCCCTCTTGTTATCAATTTGACTAAGCCTGTTAAGGCTAAAGGTCCTACTGTAAACACTGTTGTAAATATCAATAAAGATGCATCTCCTTTACAGTATACTGATGTGTTATATCATGCTGAGTGTTACTTAAATATGTTAGATAGGTTGAAGCCACTCACAATTGAAGTTGTACAATCTTACCAAACAGATGTATCATTGGAATCAACAGATAGTTCATACTTTATAGTTCCTGCTCGAAAAGCTGACGAAAGTCCAATAATCTTTATTAGAGGACCAGAACAAAAGTTTTCTTATACCGAAGACTGCAAAAACGATGACACGGGACATTTACAACTCCGTCGTTACAGCACTCAGTCTAAAGAGATCATCCGTAAAATGGGATATGATTTCAAGAGTGGACTCAACTATGGAAGAGGGAGACGAACTCCTATTCATGTTACTAGCAAGAGGAATAAGCTCGGCCTTGGTTATGTATTTACATTTCCTACTATGGCTACAGCTCCTAAAATTATTGAATCTGATGATGATGAACGCACTGTTTCATCTGATACAGTTTCATGGGATTCTGACACTAGCATTGGTCACGTACATCGTATTGCCATATCCTCCAACATGGTCTCAGTTGAATTTCCAGATATCAACAACGATGCTACTGATGATGACTTCGAAGAAAGCCCTGAAACTGATCCTTGGGTACAAAAGATGGACAATCAGTGGAAGCTCCGGTTTGAAAAACGAGAACCACCTACCGAAGATCAGCTAATCCAAATTGATGTAGGAGAAAACGGTATTTCCCGTCCTATATTCATTAGTAAGAATCTCCCCGAAGATGATAAGCAGGAGTTGATTCTTCTCATTCGCGAATATATTGATGTCTTTGCTTGGAGCTATGAAGACATGCCAGGTTTAGATCCCAAAATTGCTACACACAAGCTGAATATATTACCTAATGCGAAACCTGTTAAACAACAACAACGGCGCTTCAAACCTGAAATGATGGATGCAATTGATGAAGAAGTTCGAAAGCTCATCGCTTGTGGCTTTATTCGTGAAGAGCAACATCCAGACTGGGTTGCTAATGTTGTTCCAGTTTTGAAGAAGACTGGGAAAATCAGAGTCTGCATTAATTTTCGGGATCTGAACGACGCTTGTCCAAAGGATGAGTTTCCCCTCCCAATCACTGATGTCATGATTGACAATACCTGTGGGTTCGAGAGGTTATCTTTTATGGATGGATTCTCTGGATATAATCAAATCAAGATGAATCCTGACGATGAAAAGCATACTTCTTTTCGTACTCCTCGAGGAGTTTATTGCTATACTGTGATGCCATTTGGTCTCAAGAACGTCGGTGCAACTTATCAACGAGCCATGAGCACTATCTTTCGAGATCATTTGAGAAAGACTGTTGAATGCTATGTTGATGATATTGCTGTCAAAAGTCATCTGAAGGAAGATCACATTCAAGACTTGAGAACTATCTTCAATCTCATGCGCCAACATCAACTCAAAATGAATCCCACCAAGTCATTCTTGGGTGTCTCTAGTGGTAAATTTTTCGGCTTCGTTATTACCTCTAAAGGTATACACGTAGATCCTGAGAAGATCAAAGCCATTCGCGAGATGCGTCCTCCACGCAACCTAAAAGAGCTACGAGGATTTCAAGGTCGACTTGCGTACATCAGGAGATTCATTTCAAATTTATCTGGACGATGCAGACCGTTTACACAACTCATGAAGAAAGGTGTATCTTTCGTTTGGACCGAAGAATATCAACAAGCATTTGATGACATAAAACAATATCTTATGAGCCCACCAGTCTTGGTGCCACCAATCTCCGGCATACCTTTCTTAATGTATGTCAGAGCAATGGATCACTCATTGGGTGCTTTACTTGCCCAAAAGAACAAAGAAGGACATGAACAGGCTATCTACTATCTTAGTCGTACTATGATCGGTGCCGAACATCGATATAGCATGGTTGAGAAAGAATGTTTAGCCTTAATGTTCGCTGTACAAAAGACAAGACACTATATAATTGGTCAAACATCCATGTTATCTCCCGAATTAACCCTCTACGGGTACTCATGAAGAAGCCCAGCACTCTCAATTCAAGGCTGGCTACATGGGCTATCTTACTTGCCCAATACGACATGATTTACGTACCTCAAAAGTCAGTTAAAGGACAAGCCCTTGCAGACTTCTTAGCTGCTCATCCTGTTTCTGAGACTTCTAAACTCTACGACGAGATTCCTGATGAGACGCTCGAAACAAATCTGATCTCGGAAGAATTTCCCACATGGCGTCTATTCTTTGACGGAGCTTCCAGAATTGGACCAAATGGGATTATTATAGCAGGAGTAGGGATTGTGCTCGTTTCGCCAGAAGGATTAACTATTCAACGGGCTTATTCTTTGGATGAGCCTTGTTCCAACAATGTTGCAAAGTATAATGCTTTGCTTATCGGCCTTCAACTGGCTAAACAATTAGACATCCAATATCTTGAAGTATACGGTGACTCTAAACTGGTTGTTAACCAGGTTAGAGGAATATATGAAGTTCGTCATCAAGATTTGATTCCATATCATGAAGCAGCCATTGCTATGGCCATTTCCTTCAAAGCTTTCTATATTGAATACGTTCGTCGGGCTTACAATACTGAAGCAGATGCTCTAGCAAACCTTGCAGCAGTCTTGGCGATTCCTGTCCAAAGACAGCAATTGGTTGTTATTTCCAATAGAGAGTTATTTTGTATTGAAAATAATCACAATATTGAGTTTAGTCATTCTGCTGAGGTCAATATCATCAATGAAGATTGGAGAACTCCTTTCATTGATTTTGCAGTTTATGGAATATTGCCTGAGGATCCCAAAGAGGCCACCAGCATTCGAAGACGATCTCTCCGTTTCTATTATAATCATACAACAAAAACTCTCTACCGACGAACTTATGATGGTCTACTATTACGTTGTCTTGCTGGTAATGAAGCAAAACAAATACTACGTGAAGCTCATGATGGTGTTTGTGGAGCGCATCAACCTGGTCCTAAATTGTAAGATCGTATTCGTCGTATGGGCTATTACTGGCCTTCTATGGTATCCGATGCTATTGAATACGCAAAGAAATGCAGAGCATGTCAGATTCATGCAGATTTCATTCATCGACCATCAGAATATCTACATCCTACGGCTGCTTCTTGGCCTTTTGAAGCTTGGGGCATGGATATCATAGGCCCAATCAACCCTCCTTCTTCTAAAGGGCACCGGTTTATCCTGGCCATCACAGACTACTTCTCTAAGTGGGCTGAGGCCATACCTCTGGCTGAAGTCAAAACCAGCAGTGTCATCAACTTCATCAAACACCATGTGATATACAGGTTTGGTGTACCGCAGCGAATCATTCATGACAATGGACCTCAGTTCATTAGTCAAAAGTTCACCCGGTTCTGTGACGATCATCGCATCGACAATGTTGCTTCGACAGCCTATAACCCTGCAGCAAACGGTTTAGCTGAAGCTTTCAATAAAACCATTATCAAACTCCTCAAGAAGTTTGTCTCTACTAACAAAAGGAATTGGACTGAGAAGCTTGGCGAATGTTTATGGGCTTATCGCACTACAGTTCGCAATCCTACCGGCTGTACACCTTTCTCCTTGGTATATGGTTGTGAAGCAGTTCTGCCACTGGAAATTCAAATCCCGTCTCTGCGGATAGCCATTGCCAATGAACTTACAACGGAGAACAACGATCTACTTCGATTGCAAGAGTTGGAGGCACTTGATGAAAAGAGGCTTTTGGCTCAACAGCACATTGAGTTATACCAGGCCCGTATCTCAAAAGCCTTTAATCGCAAAGTTAAAGTACGAACATTTCAAAAAGGTGACTTGGTCCTTACAGTCAGACGTCCTATGACTATGACTCACATGAGTAAAGGCAAGTTCGATGCCAAGTGGGAAGGTCCTTTTGTTGTAAACAAAGTGTTTTCCAATGGTGCCTACCAGTTAGCAGAGATGGATGGCAGAATAGCTATGATGCCTATCAATGGCAAATTTCTTAAGAAATACTATGTATAAATGTGTAAAGATTTCTTGACAGACAATGTAAATAAAATTTCTTTTTTATTTTCAAAAAAAGATATTACATTACATTAAGGGAGATCACTATCATCCCTATCAATCTTAGGACGAGGGCCAAGCCCCTCCTTCTCACAAGCAAAATCAGCAAAGGAGTCGAAGACATCTTTGTCTGAACTCAGCAAGAATTTGAGGAAAGCTATCCTCTTTGCCTCTTCTTCCGCCGTCTTCCCCGGCTCTATCAGAAAGTCGAGGATATCCTGTGAAGGCTTTGGTGCAGAGGAGCCTTCACCCATCTCCTTTTGATCCGATAAGACTGAGTCGACGAGAGGCTTGGGTGCAGACGACCCTTCGCCCTTCTCCGTTCCAGCAGAAAGTTCCCCGGTGACGCTCTCGGTTTTCGACACGACTTCAGTCTCCTTAGACATGTTGTTGGAAGACATCTTTCCTGTTGAAGGCAGTGATAAAATTCTTCATGAGTCCTGTACTATTTATACTAGTCTACTGACTCTTCATGAATCAAGGTGACTGTTCACCCCCCTTCGATGAATCTAAAGGTTCATTCATTAAAATCCCCAGCAGAGTCGCCATTTTTTTTGCAAACAATTTGATGAATCATTCATTCTGACGGTTCATTTTTAACCGTTTATCATATCATCATCGTCATCAAAAAAGAATTCACGTCCATATTACCTTTGAGTTCTATATATTTTCTATTGCAACTTGTTACGTCCCTATTGAAATAACTAATATTCGATATTTATATTTTGCCATGTCCACGTTACCTCTGAGCAAGATATAAAGAATATAGTTATTTTCTACATCAAGAAAATATATCACGTCCTGTACCTCTGAATATGTTTTCTCATTATATTGCTTATCTCCTATAATAGGGTATGTAACAAGTAAATAGAATCATCCAAAATATCATTCCATTTCATTCAAAATAAGGTCCATTACAATTGGTCAAAACAAAGAAAGACATCACAAAAATTCAGTTATTCAGAAGGCCGGGTACTGAGCTCTGCAACACGTCTTTTCAAAGCAGCTATCGTTTCATTTTGAGAGTTCAAAATCCTTTGTCTAATTTGATTCCTTGTTGACTCAAAGTCAAAGGGTTTTAGATTAGCAAAACGAGCAGTCAGCTCTTCATGATGAGTCTTGGTATTAAGCTCCTTTTGACGCTTCAACGCAACGAGGTGATCTGCAGTTTCTTTGTTTAAGAGAACCTTCTCTTCCCTTTTCCGCTTCGTCAGAGTCAGACGTTCTTGAAGCTTGGCAATTTCTTCGTCAACTTCTGCTATTTCAGCTTCATTGGTCTCCAGCTTCGAAGATGTTTCTTCAATCTGGGTT
Source organism: Iris pallida (assembly GCA_029216955.1). Taxonomy (NCBI): domain Eukaryota; kingdom Viridiplantae; phylum Streptophyta; class Magnoliopsida; order Asparagales; family Iridaceae; genus Iris; species Iris pallida. Next base: position 5,423,333 of record JANAVB010042015.1, on the reverse strand, counting down.
TCCATATCAGCAGTAAACTGAGCAAAGGCTGCCAAAAATGCTTCAAGATCTTTTTCCTTCTGTTCAGCTTCCCGAGCCAAAGCTTGACATTCTTCTTCAATTAGTGAATCTATATTCCCGGATGATAGATTCTTCATTGCAGTCTTCACTTCTTCAAGCTCATTGAGGATATGTTCCAGATAAATGGCCTGAGCTTCATCTCCGTGGTCACGAATCCCGTTGATCAAATATTTTACGGATTTCCTGACTTTGGAGAAAGGAATGTTCTCACTCTCCACCATCGGCTTGAGTGTTAGATAGAATGCGTTTGTATAAGATCTTATAACGATTCTATTTGCCTCAGAAGTGATGGGAGTTTCTGCTATCTCGGCTGGAGTAACTTCAGTTGCGACAGATGGCGTCGTCAAAGCAATAATTTCAGAAGATCTTTCTTTTGGTATCTGGGTTATCTTTATTGGAGGAGCCGTGGTAGAGCTTGTAGCAGCTTTGACTGGTCCTTCTGCGAAATATTTTCATTAGCAAGTTTTATTTTACAAAGTCGACAAAGTTAAAGCTTTACCTGATTGAGGCAATTCAATCTGGACTTGTGATGGCCCAGGTATAGGCATTTCTGTAGAGCTCTCTTCTCTGACAGGAGTCTCCAATGGAGCCATTTTCGAGCTAGTTACACTTCTCATTTGTTCTCCTGAAAGTTAACGTATTGCGTTAATTTTCTAAGAAAGTTATGAAGTTCAGAACAATAAACTAGCAATTTACCAGTATCCATTGTTCGAGCAGGGGTGCCTATCTCAGGAATAGTATATGTCACCATTGCTTGACTACTACCCGCCTCTGAACCGCCTGATAGGTGTAAATTACCTTCAGCTATTAAAGAAAAGGAATCAATATGCTACAAAAACAAGTATCATCATTGATAACAATCTACAGGATTCAAGAAATTTAACCTGGATCGGGTATGTATGGTGTATCCACCAATACTGTTACCTCCTGAGGAATTTGAGCTGGCATTTCTTCTGAGACTTCCTCTGCACGATTACTTCCTGCATCGGAAGTACTAAGTGAAGGCTGATCTTCTCTAGTAGGGGTATTCATAATATTGACATGTGCTTCTTCCAATGGTTCATTAGCAATGCTCTCAATATTCTCTTCATTCAATTTATGAGCGTCAGATGGCTCATTTGTATTTTCAGCTTCTGGATCAGTAACAGTATCCTCAAGGTATTCAGCGCATACCTGTAATGCATCAATCATTTCGCTATCTGAATATATTGGATCATCGACATGAGTTCGAAGATGATCTGATGTATCGACCGGAATAGTTTTGGACACTGTTTCTGGAAGCACTTCAGAAAGAATTGCCAGAGTTGAAGGCTGGCCAATCACAGAAGATGTGTCTATTTCCATAACCTCTTTATCAGATGCTGTTGGTTCTTCTGTAGTTACTGGTTCTGGTCCAGAGATGGGAGTAGGGGAAGACATCATATGCCCAGTAGCAGCACTAGCCAGGATGGATGCAGCACGAGACGGACTCAATAATCTTAATTTTCTACTAACCACTTTCTTCAAATTTGGCCTTCTTTGACGAGACACATCCGGACTTTCTTGGTCAGCAGAAATGCCCTGTTGTTTCTGTAAAGACGTAGGAGTTATCTCTTCACTCCTTACAGATTCTTCTGCCCGTTGTCTCGATTGTGACCTAGTGGTAACTCCTTCAGGGGATTCTGCAGTGGTCTTCTTTTTCTTTGGATCTGGAGAAGCAACAGGATTGTCACTTTTTCTTTTCTTCTTCTCCTTCATAGGAGATTTTGTTACTCGGAGAGAAATGTTTAAGGGTTCAATAAACTCCTCAAGGAAGTTCATGTCTCTGGAGATTTCAAAAGGTTCGTCAGCAGGTTCTTCGTCATTTGGATCTTTATAAAAAATGCTCGGCTTTCCTTTCTTGGCTCGTTTGTCAGAAGCGAAGCTATGTGCTAAATCAAAAGTCTCCACAAAGGTATTGGCCGAAGTGTAAAACCTTGAATAGGTGAATAACATTCGCGGTCCATGATTTGTATTCTCAGGCATTGAGAAAACGGCCCTCGTATTTTTAGCATTATAATAGTACCAAGCCCTGGCGCCATCAATCAAATATCCTTTCCCTTGTAGGCATGTTGTGGCATTCCCTACATGGAATTGATCATAGCCGAATTGGCGTGCAAAACGGCTAGGTAAATATGGTTCAAGAATATATTCATCTTCAAATCGATGTACGAGGTGTGAAGGTCGAATCGACTTCAACCAATTGAATATAGCTGGATCTGTTAGTAGAGTATTCACTGAATCTAGGATATTAGCTGGCAATAACTCGTAGCCAGCTGGTGGATCAACACAATAAAAATCCCAGTTATCGCCGCGGTTCAATACTCGCCGGCAATCTATCAAGGAGGTGTGATTCCATCTACACCCTTCATACTTTCTTAAAAAGTTTCCTCCAATAGCTCTTTCGCCAGGGCTCATCAAAACTGGACAGTGGATTAGAAGCCACCCAAATAAATAAGTGTGGGCGACTTCAGTACGTGGAAAGCCATCTTTCTTATTATTTAGCATGCCGTCCACAAAGCAACGCAGACTATGATTAAGTCGGCTTGTCATCGCCGATAAAATATCCATCCGATAACCGAACACTAGGCGGACTGCAGCAAAAAGAACACCTCTATGGAAGCGATCGACTGCACTTGCTCCAGGGACTACATACCTTCGTAGCCAAAAAGCAAGAAAGCCTGCCAGATGGGCTTTCTTAGACATACGTCTGTATCCCATCCTCATGAAACTTTCTATTTTATCTCCTATCTTGAGGGGAGGATAATCTTCATCATTTTTAACTATTATATCTTCTTGGCGAAACCTTGCCATCAACTCATTTATCTCTTCCTCATTGAAACGCTGAAAGGTAAGCGGATCAACAGCTTTCTTCTCACTAATTTGTTTCTCTTCATCATCATGTTTGAGGAAGAGATAAGATATCCATTTAGTAAGATAGCAGGAGCCTGAGCTTTCAAAATAACAACAACAGATGTGATAGTGACATAACAGCTCATCAAAGACTTCTACCATTTCAGCATTTTCAGATTTCAGCCTGTTTAATTCATCTTCAGTGGGAACATACTCCTCATAAGGAAAATTTTCCATCGGCAGCTTGGAGATATGATTCATCTCGTGAAGAGCGAAACCGATCTCTCCTTTTGGGGTCATGAAGGTTCCCGTCCTATAATTGTACCTTTCGATCAGTGAAAGGAATAGGTGTGGATTTGGAGGGAAGCCATGTACTAAAGAATAAACAGCTTCATACAGACTGATATTAAGAAGCTCTTCTTCATAATGTTCTAAAACCCAGTTGGCAATGCAGCTCCATCGTTTATAATCTGGGTTGACTAAACCTTGCATCCTTAAGGTGTTATCAGTATAATACCTACCTTTCCTAGCAAACTCATTTGCAAAAATTGGTATTCTCACTGGTAATAGACGAGATGAATTCTCGGGAGGGATGCAACCTGGTTTCAAACCCCTGAGATGAGTTGCGTAAATATCAGATGAACTATAGAAGATATCTCTGTTGTTCACCTTTTTATAACATATTTTGCCCACCCGAGCCTGCTGAACGGGAGTGATATCCCACGCCATTTGGCGGGGATAACTGGCAAACTCATATCTGGAAAGAGGTAAACTCCTAAGCATATCTGGCAAATATATAGTCTTTTCACCTTTCTTAAAAATCCTCTCTTCCACCCGCTGTTTTGGCTGAGATTCCCTGCCAAAGGCATCTCCAAACAAGAAGAGTGGTTTCTTGTGGATAGCTGCATCCAGTGACTGTAAGGGCTGGCCGTTCATCAAACACAGAAGAGTCTCATTATCCTGAGTAGTCAGGATTGTTCTTCGAGACTCTGGTAGTTCATAATGAGGGAACTTAACGTGTGACAAGTCCTCTTTGAATTCAGGTTCAGACATAGTTCCTTGGAAGATCTCGAAGTTGGGATCTTCCCTGATATCAACTGCAAAACAGAAAAGAGCAACATCGTAACAAAGTTATCAGATTGCGCCTAGTTGACTGCTTAAAGACAGACTGCGCCTAGTTTTCAGCCAACTAGATTAAACTGCGCCTAACTCATGAATCTGGGCAGACTGCGCCTAGTTTTCTGTCAAATAGGGCAGATTATGCCTAGCTTTCATTTAACAACAAACAGCGCCTGTTTTATCAGACAAAGCTATATCCGATAGCGCCTAGCTTTGTTACTAGGCACGATCGAACAAACAGAGTCTAATTTTCTAGGCGCTATTTGGTGGAATGTTTAAACTTCATAAACATGAAGTTTATAGAATCACCAAACCCTAAAAAGAGTTGGCGAATACAACTGAGCCCTAAGAAGAGCCAGTGTACGTTCCTATGACCCACCATTAATGGCCGGATGTGCAGTTTCGTGTCGAGAAACACGAATTTGTCCAGGCTCTCGGATTTGAAGAGAACCGCGCGATTCAACCATCGAATGTGGCATGGCCTTCTTGGATTTCTTTGAAGATTCAATTGGAGCGGGTTCTTTCCCCTTATCCGAACGTCGAGGCGCCATCGGAGTTGATTTGAAAAGCTCGTCGGAGAAGAAAGAAAATCAGAAAAGAAAACTCGAAAAATTTCACTCTTGAAGACAATAAAGAGTTTTCGAAGGATTTTGTGGGCTATTTATAGTTTTCAAACAGTTACAACGAAACGCGCCTAAACAGATTGCGCCTATTCAGCCTGAAGATCCGTTCTCGCCTTAAACTGCGCAACTTCTTCAAATATCAAGCGCGGTTTGACTTGGTCATATGGAAATTCAAAGTATTTCAAACTTTTGAAAAATTCAAAATTCGAAAACTTTGAAGGGGGTCTTGTAGGTCCAAAAAATCAAACCGTGCCTAAGTTAAGTTCAACAGATTAATCAGAATGCGCCTACAAACAAATGGCGCCTACTTCACCAACAAACTCAGAACGCGCCTAGTTTTGCATCACAGAGGCGCACTTCACAAACTGCGCTTAGCTGACGTGGAGTCATCATTACCTGACAAACACGAAGATCAAGGCGACGCTATCATTCCTCTGATGGCGCGGCGCTCGAAGAAGATATGACAGCTGTCTAGACAGATCACACCTACTTCGAAGAATCAGGCGCTATATACAGACTGCGCCTACTTTTGACTATATCAAGCACACTTCGTAGATTGCGCCTACTTCTCAAGTAAAACAAACGCAGTTCAAAAACACATCAAATCAGAGCCTGCCATGTGTCCCTAAAAGCAGGCGCATTTTGACCATTTCAACGCCTAACTGCCATTCTACATGTCCAACACGTGTCCCACTAATTGCACACGACCAAATGCGTTTCAATCAAACAACGCCACGTGTCTAAAGCAGTTAGTACACGTTCGTGACAACTGAATGCAGAACAGGCGCAGTCTGGCCAAACATGCCCAATCAGGCGCACTTCAACCAGGCGCACTTCAGAATAACTGCCCCAAAACAGTTATTTCAGAACTCTATAAATAGAGTTTCGTTTCCATTCAACGGAGGACGGACAGGATCAAGAGAGATCAGAGTTTTTGTCCAAGTGCTGCTGCGTTCTTCAGAGATTCAAGTCTTCAAAGTTCACATCGTCCAAGGGATAAAGCGATCGTCATTCAGATCGGATTCCTATAGTTGTACTTTCCCAGAATTCTTGTAATATTCTTTACAAAGTTTGTGAAATAAAGATTATACTTTTGTTTTTTTGTAAACATGGCAGATGCTCTTAGTCGATATCCTATTGCTATGTTTCTCACTATGGATCGGCATCTACTGGAGGATCTTGAGAGCCTTGGGATTGAGATTGTTCTTCCAGGAGTGGAGGGCAGCTGATGCACATGCAGATACAGTCAGGACTGTTAGAGAAGATCAAGGAGACCCAGTTTCCAGATGAGGGACTCCGATGTCTCAGAGGCCAGGCAGAGGCATGATTGTTCGACGACTTCACCATTGCAAATGATGGATCTCTGAGGCACGGGAACCAGTTGTTTGTGCCCAAGGATCTGCGGGAGAAAGTTATGCAGAAAGCCTACCAGTTGCAGTATTCTATTCATCCTGGGTCTACCAAGATGTACAAGGATCTGCGAGAGTATGTTTGGTGGTATGGGATGAAGAGAGAGGTTGCCAGATTTGTTTCCATATGCCTTGTGTGCCAGCAACTCAAGGCGGAGTGCCAGAGACCAGCAGGATTACTCCAGCCTTTACCTATTCCAAAATGGAAGTGGGAGCATATCACCATGGACTTCGTCTCTGGTTTACCGCGTACTTCCAGTGGTAAGGACGCTATTTGGGTGATCGTGGACAGATTGACAAAATCTGCTCATTTTATTCCATTCAAGGTAGGGCTGTCGACCGAGAAGCTTGCGGACCTCTACATGCGACAGATTGTGCGGATTCACGGGTGCCGGTGAGCATCGTTTCAGACAGAGACAGCCGCTTCACATCATACTTCTGGAGGAGTCTACAGCTGAGCTTGGGTTCACAGTTGAAGTTCAGCACCGCCTATCATCCACAAACGGACGAGCAGTCCGAGAGGACCATTCAGAAACTGGAGGACATGCTGCGGGTTTGTGCACTTGATTTCGGCGGTTCATGGGAGGATCATTTGCATCAAGTGGAGTTTGCCTATAACAACAGTTATCAGACTAGCATCGAGATGACCCTGTTCGAGGCACTTTATGGGAGGAGATGTCGCACGCCTTTATCTTAGGACGACGTTGGCGAGAGAGCTTTGCTAGGGCCGGAGATGGTGGTAGACTCAGCTGAGAAAGTCAGACTGATCAGAGAGCGTCTCAGAGTTGCACAGGATCGGCAGAAGCACTGGACAGACAGCAGCAGACAGCCACTGGAGTTCGCGGTTGGAGATAGAGTATTCCTGAAGATCTCGTCGACTAGGGGCGTCATCAGATTTGGCAGAGACGGGAAGCTCAGTCCGAGGTACATCAGACCTTTCGACGTGACATTGCAGATTGGCGAGGTGGCATATCGACTAGCGCTTCCAGCCAGCTTGGAGGGAGTACACTACATTTTCTATGTGTCCCAGCTTCGATACTACATTCTAGACCCGAGCTACGTGGTGGACTATTCAGAGCTGGAGGTGGGTCCGAGCTTGACCTACAAGGAGCAGCTAGTGGAGATCCTGGATAGGAGGGAGAAACAACTACGGAACTAGACCATTCCACTTGTCTGCGTCATGTGGAGACACCACTCTCCGGAAGAGTCCACATGGGAGCGCGAAGACGAGATGCAGGAGCGCTATTCCAGTTTGTTTGTTTGAGTGTACTTTGGTATTGAATTTTAAATACAATAAATGATTTGTGTTTAAACCTTTCTTGAGATTTTGCTTTGAGATTTGTTTTGATTGTTTCTCGAATTTCGAGGACGAAATTATTTTAAGGGGGAGATTTGTAACTCCACCTCTCTATTTTGAGGAAAATAAATTTGATTTCTAATAATAACAATTGTTGATTTAAGTTTCAAATAATAAGTTAGTTTTAAATAATAAATTTTGGTGATCCATTTTGGAGGAAAATAATTTTTGAGCAGAATTTTCAAATTTGAAAGTTTGTTGTAACAAACTTAATGATCCCCACTCCTTTTAAAATTTTCTAACTGTTTTTAACCAAAATCCTGCAATAGTGAAAAGGCACGGGGGCTTTTCGGATAAAATTCATTAAGGAAGGGCTTCTATGCAATAATTATGAGAGGGGGGGTTAAGTGAAAAATTGCAATTTTTTATTATATATCAGCGGTGGGAACAGAGTTTGTTTTCATTTCTATTCCCTCTCATTTTTTAACCGTTCAAACCTTTCTTCCCCGATATCAACGCCGATGACTTCGACGCTGACGATCCCGACGCCGATGACTACAACAGCAACAACAGTGAGAGCTATGGCGAAGACAATGAAGGCGGTGGCGTGTACAATCCTCGGCGACTGAACCGATCGATCCACCCATCGTCGACGTTCGCTCAACGCAGCATGGCTTCAGCATATCCTCCGGCAATCACCGTAAGCTCAGTCTCAATATTCTGTTCTTCCTTTCGTGATGATTTGATTTGATCCTCCTACACTCATTCTCATCTCGTATTAATTTATTGATCCGATCAACTTCAGATTGGGAAGTTGGATTCAGAGCTCGCAGAAGCTTCGAGTACTCTTCTATCGATCTGCAATTTCGGAATCGACTCTGGTGAGTCCTGACCGAAAGTTTCCCTAAGTTGAATTGATATTTACTTGATTGTTCTCTTATTCGAATTATTGATGTTTGAATAGGAAGTATTGAACGGGATCAATTGAGAATTTCAGTTCATCTTGAATCGATCAACTGGTAAGATCGATCTATCTAATTTTGAAATATGCGGGTTAGTTGCTGATTTGTGCTTTGTTCTTCTGTGGGTTGAATGATAAAGGGAAGGGCGGGTCGAATGGTTAATTCGGGGATTTGAAATGTTTTCTCAAAGTTGATTCGAATTGTGAGTTTTTGACAGTCTTGATTCTTTGTTTCTACAAATTTTTGGCCCAAAGAATTCAAAAATTAATGACAACTTGTCTAAACTTTGACGCGCTGAAACTGTTTGATTATATGTCTGAACAGAGTCTCATGTTTCCAAATCATTCTCTCGAACTCGTGTCCGACTCCTCATAGCAGGATCTACTTCTTCCTACAGGTATACACTGTTTTGTATTATATTTCTTCGCTCCAGTGCAGTAATTAAATTTGTTCGGCCAGGAACAGAGTAGGGGTAGCGGCTTGTTCGTGTCCAGGATTGTTCGTGTCCAGGATTGTTCGTGTCCAGGATTGTTCGTGTCCGCGATTGATCGTGTCTGGGAAGGAGAATCCGACAGAGTGCAAAACTTGATTAACGAGTGTAACAACTGGGGATAGTGTAGCTGTTTTGGGCTGCTATGTGCTATTGAGAGTGCACTGCTAATTTTGAGTGACCGTTGAGTTTGAATATGTATTATAAGTCATTTTTTGTTAATTCTTATTTATATCTATTACTTGGGTATTCAACCTGGCAGCTAGGGCCCTATTCGAATGCCTGGGTTGTTGACTAGAGTGGTTTAAATGAACTGTTGTGAGGACTTCTAGCATCCTTGTGGCTAAGACTAGAGGTGGTAGTTGTATCATATATGTGGCTGCTCACTTTTTTTTAATATCCTGATGAAAGGAAGGATAGTTTGATTTTTGTCAAAAAAAATTTAGTTGTGGTATTTGTTCGACTTAATAACCATGAAGGGTTCTAAATCTAATCTTGACAGTTTAGATTTCATATCAACTACAAGTTCATGAAATATAAATATTTTACCTGTCAAGTTTGGTTGTTTCCTATGTTACCTATAAATATCAATTTATGCTTGATAGTTGGGGGTGGCTTTGGGTATGAGTTTTAACAACATTGAGAGTACTGTAAGGAATTTCTGTAGGATAACTTAAGTGCATGTTGTTATAAGGTATACATGAGTTTCAACTAGCATACCTTGTAATCACTTTTAAGGTTAATCATGGTTAAATTTCAAGAAGATAATTAGGGTTTGCTTAATTGTAATCAACTTGTACAATTATTCATAACATGAGGACATCTAGCTCCGATCTTTATACGTACTTTACCGGAGCAAGGCAAGTACTTTTCTATAGTTTTATGCATTTATATTCTTGTACTCTTTCTTGTGACACGTCATGACACGATATCATGTACCCCTGTACTCCTGTACTCCTGTACTATCTTGTTCTTGTACTTACTAGTGTCGGGTGGGGAAATACACTAGCCATGTGACCAATCCCCGGTTACTATACTCATGTAGATAGCTTAGGCCTTGCATCGTGCACGCGAGCCCTAAGCCATACCATATTCATGTACTCCTGTGCATGCTCTTGTACTCACCCCAGCCGGTCACATGGACTAGATGTATTTCAAATATTGTGCACTTATCATGTCTTGTACTTCAGGACTATAGTATCATTTTCTGTACATTACATTTCCTGTACTTTATATGTTCCTGTACTTTACATTCCTGTACTATAGTTCATGTACTTATTTTCTGTACTACTTACCTGTACTTTCCTGTTCATTCCTGTATTTTTTTTTCCTGTACTCCTGTACTCAGTTCATATCATGTTCATATTTCATTACCTAGAACTGTACTTTGTTCCGCTCCTAAATAGGATATGTTGCAGGTGAGTTGGAGGCCCTTTGCGACACATATTATGGTCGAGAGCCAGTAGATGCAGGAGAGCCAACTGGAGTTGCTCTTGACTTAGAGGCTGCAGAAGCCTAGAGTTTTACCATTAGCACTTTACATTTTCCATGTATTTTGAGACTAGTAGACTCTATCTTTCTTTTTGCTGGAATGTAATAATTCTGAGACTTGTACTTTACTCTGGATTTGGGATACGTTTATAGATGCTGTAATTTGTACTTGTCTTGATTATCTGGTAAGATTTTCCTAGATTGGTATAGCTTACTTTATCGTTTCCAACGATGAAGGCTGGGCGTGTCCGAATCGTATTCGATTATTCGGGAGCGGGTCGTGACACATATGAAATGACAAACTGAAGTCATGAACTAAAAAAAATAGTAGAAATAGTGCTAAAGTCATGAAAATGACAAACTACAAAGCATAACTTAAAATAAAAGCATCAGCAGTAGCAGCAGCAGGTAGAAGACCACAGCCATCACGGAGCATGAGAACGGGATGGACCGGGCGAATCGGATGGCTCACTGGCAGAGCGACGAGGATCAACAAACACCGCATCATGATCCAGATACCTCTTGGCCCATGGGTCGTCAATCCGGTAGCCTTCGCTAGAAGGATCCCGACACGTAGGAAACAACATAGTGGGATGCCGGGCCATGTTATACTGGATGTCATGCAGGGTGTTACTGATGGCGCTCATCTGCAGCGTGGTCCGATAGTCCATCTGGGTATAGCGATATTCTTCCAAATGGAAGCGATCGCACAACATATCTCGGATGGAGTCGAGGGTGGCAGGTGGCTCAGGCTGAGGGGCATCTGAGTCAGAAGATTCCTCCTCAACAGGAGCAGGAGGAACATGAGCAGGAGCAGTCCTACGAGCCTTAGATAGATAGACAGGAGCTGGTAGAAACTAACACTCATCTAAAGGAATATGGAAGGCAGCAAAGATCATAGGAAGATACATCGCATAGACAAACAATTTTGGCTTCTTCCTTGCATGAATCATCCGGTCCATCATCTTGGGAGGAAAATTGAAGGGGATGGTGAAGTAAAGATAGTAAAGAGCCATAATCTCATGATAAGTAACTTTATCGGTAGATCCTGCTTTGGGCAGAATGGAAGAGAAAATGATGCGATAAAGTTTATAGAAGTGGTTGTTGAGATACATGGCCCGAAGTTTACGAGGGCGAGTATTGGGTTCACATATCATATCCTTGAACCCTTCAGGTGTGATATCACCAACAAATTGGAATTCATGAGCATCGACAATACGATCCCAAGAATTGGGGTCAGGGAGTTCTAAATATTCGGCCAAGTCAAAGTTGTCAAATACGATGCCAATATCGACGACCCGACAATAGATTTTAGGGTCGTCATGGGTCATGTTGCAATAAAACATTTGAATTGCATTGAGATAAATAAGTGAAGATGTAGACACAAGTTCATCAAGACATAGATCCTTGAAGTTAGGATCAAATTCAGAAAATATAGTAAAATTGATGGGATGTCCCGGCACAACACTACGTGAGCAAAAATCGGAATACCACTCGTTAGAGGCTTCTAACGATACGAAAATATGATCATTATAAGTGTTGGCACTAGAAGGAGGAGGAGGGTTGAATAATTGGTGAATATGATTTGGAGGAGGAGAAGGAGGATTGGATGATGAAGCTCCTTCAGTCCTAATCCTCTTCCCTATATTAAAAAGTCTAGGAGCCATTGATAATAGCTAATAAAAAATAGATATGAAGAAATACAATTGAAGTAGAGATAGAGTACTAAGAGTTATACCTCAAAACTAAGGAAGGAGGATGGAAGAGAATCACCCAAAACTTTAAAAACTTGAGTTTGGAAAGTGGAGAGCACCAAACTAGAGATTTCTAGGGTTAAGGTTTTGGAGAAATAAGTTTGGAGAGAGGTGGAAGATGATGGCAATGAAGAGAAAGAAGGCAAATTTGTGTTTTTAAAGGGTAGGGCCAGCTACACTAGCAAATCGTGGGCCCTTGATCAAATAGCTTGTACGGCCAGGAAGGGCTAAAAGTTCTGGAACTCACTACAAAGAGTTCGGCCCGAGTTCTGCCAAAGGCAGAGTTCGGCCCGAGCTCTGTGAGGGCAGTTCCAGAGATCTAACAAGAAAAAAAAATGTTGACAAGATGGATAAAAGATGGTCTTGAATTAACAATAATGGATTATATGAGCCATAAAATAAATGAAACATGCGACAAACTTTGTTAATCATTGATCAGTACAGGTGAATCGCCTCAGGTTAGCTGTAGGGGACGGATCCCAGCTAGCGGTAGTCCGAAGACTAATATACCGTGTCGCTTAGGCTTTTACGCCTTGTTGTCAGAAGGGCCCTTTCGACTTGTACCCAAAATAATGCACCATGTACGATTTTGGTTTAACAATTATTTGTGTAGGTACGATTTATTGTATGATATCTTCATCCAAGATTCATAATTCTCAACGAAGAAAGTTGAAACGCTCTTCGGCAAGTGGTTTAGTGAAAAAGTCTGCTAGTTGATGATCAGTGTCAATAAACTCTAGATTAATAGTGCCGTATAATTGATGATCCCATAGAAAATGGTGTCGAATTTGTATGTGCTTAGTACGTGAGTGACATACTAGGTTCATGGTCAGGTTAATTGTACTAGTGTTATCACCAGAATATAGGTTTGTGCTTAAAAGATAAATTATAGTCTTCTAGGGTTTGCTTCATCCATAAAATCTGAGCACAACAACGTCCTGCAACTATGTATTCAGCTTCTGTTGTAGATAATGCTACAAAATTTTACTTTTTGCTAAACCAAAAGACTAAAGCCTTGCCTAATAAATGACACGTGTCGTTGGTACTCTTACGGTCGACTTTGCATCCAGTAAAATCGGCATCGAAATATCTGATCAAGTCAAAGAAGATGGTTTTGGGATACCACAAGCCCACCGTACCAGTCCCTCTAAGGTATCGAAAGATACAGTTAACTGCGGTCATGTATGATTCCTTAGGGTTGGCTTGATAACGAGCACATACGAAAACACTAAACATGATATCGGGACGAATAGCAGTTAAATAGAGTAGACTACCAATCATACCTCGATACTTACGTTGATCGACTGGTTTGTCGCTTTCTTCAGATTCTAATTTAGTTGTAGTAGCCATCGGAGTATTGGTTTAATGTTGTCAAGATCAAACTTCTTCAGCATATCCTTTGTATACTTTGATTGGTTGATGAAGACTCCTTGTGAGTTTTATTTGACTTGCAATCCAAGGAAGTAGTTAAGCTCCTCCATCATGCTCATCTCGAATCAATATGCATACACTTGGCAAATTCTTGGCATAAAACCTTATTAGTAACCCAAAAATAATATCATCCAGATAAATTTGTACTAAGAGAATTGTGTCATCAATAGATTTTATAAACAGTGTTGTGTCAATTTTCCCTTTTGAAAAGCCTTTGTCAAGTAAGAAAGTGCTAAGGCGTTCATACCAAGCTCGAGGGGCTTGTTTGAGGCCATGGAGAGCTTTCTTAAGTTTGAAACATAATCAAAAAATTTGTGATTTTTAAAACAAGGTGGTTGTTTTACAAACACTTCTTCTTTAATAAAACCATTCAGAAAAGCACTTTTGACATCCATTTGAAAAAGTTTAAAATTTTGGAAGTTTGCAAAGGCACAAAGCATACGGATTGATTCAAGTCGTGCAACAGGAGCATACGTCTCATCGTAGTCGAAACCTTCCTCTTGGTTGTATCTTTGAGCTACGAGACGGGCTTTGTTACGTGTGACTGAACCGTCCTCATTGACTTTGTTACGAAAAATCCATTTAGTACTAATGATCGAATGATCAGCAGGTTTAGGAACAAGTTCCCAAACCCGATTTCTTTCGAATTGGTTGAGTTCTTCTTGCATTACAGATATCCAAAATTCATTAGAGAAGGCTTCTAAAATGTTTTTGGGTTCTATTTGAGAAATAAATGCAGTGCTAGCAATAGAGTCTCTAACTGATGATCGAGTACTTACTCCTTTTGATACCTCACCTATTACCAAGTTTTTCGGATGTAATGGTGTGAAATTAAACTTCTTAGGTAAGCCTTCCAGAGAACTGGTTCCAGGTGTTGTATCTACGGTGTAGAAGTTGATGATTTGATGTGTATGTCACGTCGTCATCGGGAATAGTAGCTGTACTATTATTCTCATCAAAGGTTACATTAGCATATTCTTCAACAATCATAGAGCGTATGTTGAACACTCTGTATCCTTTACTCTTGGCAGCATAACTAAGAAAAATACCTTCGTAATCTTTGGCATCAAACCTGCCTAAATTGTCTTTGATATTCAGGATAAAGCAATGACAACCAAACACTCGAAAATAAGAAATAGTTGGTGTTCTACCAAACCAAAGTTCATAGGGTATTTTCTTTGAAATACGTTGAATAAAAACCCTATTCATGGGATGTTGTACTTACAGCTTCTGCCTAAAAATATTTTGGAAGTGAAAATTGGTTTAACATGACTCTAGCCATATCGCCAAGAGTCCTATTCTTCCGCTCCACAACACCATTTTGTTAGGAAGTTCTAGGACACAAAAATTCATGATTAAAACCATTTGAATCACAAAACTTTTTAAAATCAAAGTTTTCGAATTCGCCGCCATGATCACTTCGGATTTGAGTAATCATGAAGCCTTTTTCATTTTGAACCTTTTTAGCAAAGACTTCGAAAACAGAAATAATATCATTTTTGTTTGTAAGGAAGAAAACCCAAGTAAATTGAGAAAAGTCATCAATAATTACAAAAGCGTAGAGTTTTCCACCAAGACTAGCTAATCTACTAGGTCCAAATAAATTCATATGAAACAATTGCAAAGGTCTAATAGTATTTACATAGTTGATGGATTTAAAAGAGGATTTGGTTGCTTTATTTTTCTAACATTCGGCACATACCGTATCCTTCTTGAATGTATTGTCAGGTAGCCCTCTTACTAGCTTCTTGGTTGAAAGTCTTGATATGGTATCTATGTTTGCATGTCCAAGACGTATATGCCAAAGTAGTCTTTTATCTTTGTGAGCATAGAGGCATCTTCCTGCATTGTTAGTCTCTAGAAAGATAGAATATGTATATATTATCTTCCATTATTCCTTCAAAAGCGATGTCTCCAGATGAGCTATCATATATGGAGCATTTAGTTTTCCCAAAGTTAATATCATATCCATGATCAGCAAGATGACTAATGCTAAGCAAGTTATGCTTTAACTCTGTTACTAAACAGACATCTTTAATGACGAGAGAAGGAGGATGACCAATAGTACCGTTACCTATGATATAACCTTTCAAATTATTGTCGAAGGATAAATATCCTTCCCTCTTCATCGATAGTATTGCGAAAAGATTTATATTTCCATTCATGTGTCACGAGCACCCACTATCGAGAATCTACTTGCTTCTAGAGGATGAAGGAAGGTCTACCTACATCACGAGTAGATGTGACCTTTGGTACCCAAATCTTTGAGGGTCCTGAAAGATTAGTCTTCGGTACCCATGCATATAGTTTTAAATCAACCAGTCTTCTAATTCTACACTATGGTAAAGTGTGTCCATGTTTACCATAATAGTGACAAGTAGCATGTGTATTCGTGTTAGGTACAGGATAGTAGTGATGTCTATATGTTTGTCGTGCTGCATGAGAATGTGTGTTCATAAAAGCATGTCTGTGTGTGCCATGTTTATGTGTAGGTGTTTGTCATGCTGCATGTGAATATGTGTACATAAAGGCATGATTGTGTGCAACATGAGTATATGTATTTTTCTTATGTTGAACAATCTTTTGTCTTGTGTACGTGTTGTGACTGTGAGACTAGTTTGAGGCTGAACAGCTTGTTTCCTCAGTTTGATCTCTAATCTTTTAGAGGCATTGCACATATCATCATACTGTGTAGTCAAGGCATCAATTCTTACAGCAGCAATATTATACTTCTTTTTCTCGTCTAAGAGTTCTTTATTGAGTGCTGTAATATCACGTATTTATTTTTCAATAAGAGATTCGGCATCGTGTAAGCTTAATTTAAACTTGGATACCTCCTCAGTGTTCTCCGTGGGTGGTGTGTCTCTAACATTATCAAGTAAACATGAAAGTCTATGAATCTCAACTTCTTGAGTCTTGATCTTATCCTTTGCATGTTTATACTTGCTAAGTAACTTCTTGTGATCTTCAAGTAAGTCACTAAAAGCATCTCCAAGTTCATCAAAAGTAAAGTCATCAAGTGGATCATTTGTTACCTTTTCGGACGTTGCCATTAGGCAGACGTTTGCTGTATCTTAGGGAGAGTCCTCTTCTTCTTCTGAGTCACTGGCTTCGCTTTCGTGTCAGATACTGGTGTTGGCATACTTTCGAGAGGTTGTCCTTTTTTACGATCTTTCATATCGGCTTTATTTCTTTGCTGTAGGGCAATCTTTCTTGACATGCCTCATCTTCCTACAGCCAAAACATATAGGCTCTTCATCATCCTCTTTGTGTTGTTCCTTCTATCTTTGGTTGAAACGTAGAAACTTCTTGAAGTTGCGAACCATGAGCGCTTGATCATCACCCTCGGAGTCATCATCGTCTGTTTCTTCTAGAGTAGCCTTTCGGCGATGAGCTCTTAGTCCGATTTCTTTTTTCTTTAGAGTCGTTTCTTCAAAGTCTTTGAGATCGAGCTCATGCATCATCAGTTTTTTCACCAGAGTTTCCAGAGACCACTACTAAAATATTGGTATTTAGCGACGGAAGAATCCGTCGCTAAATACATATATTCTGTCGCTAAATTAGATTACCGACTGATTACCGACGGATAACTAACATCGATAAACATAACGTCGCTAACAGAAAATACGTCGGTAATCTGTCGCTATAGCGATGAATTACCGACGGAACTACCGACGCAAATATCGCGATGGATTAGCAACGAATTCAAAACGTTGACAACCACAGCGACATATTAGCAACGGATTAGCAACATTTTCTAGTGAGCCAAAATATCAAATTTTCCAGAAGCTCAGCGACGGAAATTTCCGTCGCTGACTCGTCTGATACAGTTTTGATATCAGGCAGAATCTCAGCGACTGATATTTTCGTCGCTAACCCGTCGCTAACCTTAAAATATTTCTAGGATTCCGTTGCTAATCTGTCGCTGGTTAGTCGCTAGCCTGCAAATATCCAGTCTTACGTCGCTAATCCGTCGCTGGTTAGTCGCTAATCGTTTTATTTATACCACATTAAATTGTTCCAACTTTGCTAATACTTGGGAATACATACATAAACTCATTCCAAAAGTCAAATATGTCCAACAGTCATTCCAAAAGTCATACATAAACTCTATAACCCCAAATATGTCTAACAGTCATACATAAACTCTATAACCCCAATATATACAAAATAAACCCAAGCATCTCGATCAAACACATCCAACAATCAAATATGTTCACCAGTCAAATATAGTACATATATATACAAACACTTCCAACAGTTAAATGATAAAAACACGTCCAACAGTCGCAATAGTACATATACACAAACTCATCGTCAAATACAACTCATCGTTAAATACAACCAAAAAATAAACAAATCTCAAACTGATGGTGGTGGAGATGGAGGAGGTGGCGGAGGCATAACCGGCCATCCGCATGAATATAACTGTCCTAGGACTAAAGTGAGGATCCACTGTACGTCCTCGGCAGGAACGACATCTGGAAGAGTCGGCGGCACGACAAGAGGCACTGTGGTCGGAGGAGCAGTCGTTGGCGGAGGCGCTGTGGTCGAAGCTGGAGCCGGTAGAGTAGGGGCAGGAATCAGACCTGCTATGATCAGAGCTCCACTCATCTGCCCCACATGACCCTAGAAGGCCACCAGAATCTATGTAATCTGCCGCAAGGTGTAGGCGTCGGCAGTATCATCGGTCTATGGAGGTGGATGTGGTGGAGATAGAGGAGCTCTGGAAGAAACAGACGGCTGGGATGCCAACGATCCGGTACCGTACATGCTGCCCCCTTTCCCTCTACCTACGGCTTGTATCCACAAGTCGTTCCTCACAGCCGGCGACGGTGGCTGACTAGTCCCAGCTCCCCCTTCGGCAGTCCCTCCCTCACCGACTCGACTCTCTAAAGTCTTATAAGTCTCCTATATTTATATAAGTGAATAGATTTAGAGTTAATATTGGTATTTTATTTTTGATGTAAGTATTGTTATGGTTACGTTCTCATACGTCTCTTAAACTATTCTTTGATTTATAATGCTACTTAGGGTTATGATTTAGAGTTAATATTTATATTAGAGTTCAGACTAACTATTTCGCTAAAGTAAATATAGTTAAGTACGTAAAGACGAAGAAAAAAATGTAATTAGATATAGGACTCGGAAAACTTACATAGGCTTTGGTCGCCTGATCATCTACGAGCTTCCCATCCTTCTTTCGCTTATGGGTACGCTCGAAAACTTTAAGGAAGTCCACGGCGTTCGGATCTCCGCCTGCCTTGGCGACCTTCTCGCACTGTAACAATTAAACATCAATTTATAATTAAACATTAAACTTAAACAATTGAAGAAATAACAAATAAGAATACTCACCAGCCGTCGATAATGCTCTATAATTGGGATGGATCCACCCATGTGGTGACCACCCTTAGCATGGGCAGCCTTTGCCTTCTCACAATTGGCCTTATAGGCCAGAGTGTCCATCTTCTTCTTCATCTCCTTCCAGAATTCCTCCTTCAACCACTCCTTGCAAAGAGCGCTATTTAGTGTAGCCAACGCCTTCTGGTCGTTGACCATATCCCTCAACCTCTTGCTGGCGACGGACTTATAGCACTTGTGGATCGCCTGATCTCTATGCGCCGGCCACCAGTACGACTTCTGCAAGTAATGAGAAATAAAAATAAATGAACAAATATTTAAGAAATATTGTAAACAAAGACGATATTATTTAGACATACCTCAAGCATCTCGAGCCAAATGAATCGTCTATCAACTGGAATGTCCCCGAAGTTCAGATAGGGTATGAATAAATGGAACTCCCCCAAATCTCTACCAGCCTGGACCGGAAAGAACCTGGAATAAACAAAATAATGTACGATTAGATAATAAATAGAGTATGAATAAATGTGTCTACTAACACTAGTATACTTACGTCGTTCTATCGACCCACAGCTCGGTACGAGTGATATTGGCTGGCCGCTCTAGCAGGATAGGAGGGTCTGTAAATCCTGGTCGACATATGTATACTCCATGGTCGACCAAAAGGCCAGGATATGGGTTCATCGCAGTAGGAGCGACAGGTGTAGTCTCCGACGTAGAAGACGGGGCACTAGCACCGGTAGGAGTAGATGCTAAAGGAATATCAGGGCTTGCTCCGCCGACTGAAGAATGAGTGAACGGCGGAGATAAGCTATCCTCCTCATCAACCAAATCGTCCTCGCTAACTCCTCTGCGATCTGTAATCGGATTACTAGGAGGAGCAGGAGTAGGAGGACGGGTCGACCCAGATCCTCGAAGTTGACGTGGACGACCTCGTTCCGCCATATGTAAATCTGAAAGAAATAAAAAAATAATGTGATGATACAAATAATCAATGCTAATCTAATAGAAATTAAATAAATGTTGATACAAATAATCAATGCAAATCTAATAGGTAATACGTACTAATCTTCTTCATCTTCTTCGTAATCCGAATCTTCTTCATCTTCATCTTCTTCATTTTTACTATTACTTCAACTTTCACCTTCATCTTCAAATTCTTCCTCCTCATCTGATACGTCCATTTCAGACTCCTTATCTATATGAGGTAAGTCCTCTATGTCAAGCTCTTCGTCAATTATATCATCCTCTACAGTAACGTCAACCTCCATGCAATCAATACCGGCTAAACTTATATATGTTGGTTGAGGCATGACTACCTTACCCTCCTGGTATGCTTGATCTCCAATATTATATGTATTTCTTGCTTTAGTTTTGCATACAGTCCACCAATCACGAGTCGTGCGTCATTGACTAGGATAATTCGTGTAGTACACTTGGACCGTTTGACTAGCCAACACAAACGGTTCGAAACCTATATATCTTTTTCCGTGTTTTATATCAATAAATTAAAACTGTTTGTCAATTCTCCATCCTTGCTTGGGTGTTGTGTCGAACCAATCACATTTGAATAGCACAATTTGGGTATCAAAAGAGTAATCCAACTCTACAATATCTCTTAGAACACCGTAATAATCAAATTCTGGATCGGCGTCGTAGACTGAACCCCTTACACAAAACTCCAGAATTCTTTGTGGAATTAGCCTCCTCATCGACAAATGAGTGATTGATAGGCTTATCAGTGGTTCTAAATTTGAAGCTATTGATGGTATATCCATCCCAACATTTCACCCTCTTGCTTGGTCCGATAGCTAGTACTCGAAGTCTTTCGTCGGTCAATTGTGTGCCAGGACGAAAAACCTAAAACATCACGTATCATAACGTCATTAGGACAAAAGCCCTTTCATCGGTCAATTGAATTTAGAATAGTTAAATGATACTAATCCTTACATAGTTATGGAACCACGACGGAAATTTTTTGTCAACCACTCTATTAAGATCATCATCATCAATGTTAGGTCTCTCCATTTTTTGTATCAGCTCTAAAAATACTATGATAAAAACGAGAAAAGTTAGTGAAATTTTTACAAGTATATTGCAAAATTGGAGTATAACATAGCAAAATTATGTCTCTTACTTCTCTATATCTTCCATCTCCTCTATACCACTATTTAGGCAGATATACCGATGAACAGCTTCTCATCGTCCTCCAACCACCGTAACTTAGAAGCACTTGTAGGATTGCCACCAACATTGAAGATAGTACGGATTCCACGATTCGGTTCATCGACCTCACCTTCATCATTTCTTGGTGCTCTATTCCAGTTTGTTCTGACATGAGTATCGAAGTAGATTGAGCAGAAGTTTGAGACCTCCTCAATAATATATGATTCGCATATCGAAGCTTCTACATGGGCCTTATTGCCCACCTTCTTCTTCAGGTGATGTAGATATCTATAAATAATATATTTAATATTATATCTGTTTAAATAAAATAATTATTAGTACTAGATAATCAAATATTTTATACCTCTCAAAATGATACATCCAACGATAATGGACGGGAGCACCAATACGTGCTTCGTATGCATGATGAATCGGCAAATGTTCCATACTATCAAAAAAGTCGGGAGAAAATACCTTTTCTAACTTGCATAATGTCAATACAATCTTCTCCTCAAGTTCAAACATATGTTGTACCGTCAACTTACTTGAACACAAGTTTCTAAAGAATATAGATAACTCGGCCAACGGACCCCATACTTGAGAAGGCAACATCTCTCTCAGAGCGATAGGAAGTAAACGCTCCATGAACACGTAGGAATCATGACTCTTCATCTCTATCAACTTGTGTTCGTTGAGATCGACACATCTTGCCAGATTCGACACGAACCATCAGGGAATCCCAAGTTTCTAATCCAATTGCATATTATCAATTTATCATCCTTACTCAGTGTAAATGGTGTTGAGGGTTCGACCCAGTTACCATTGGATCCTCGTGTTAGATGCAACTCTGGACGCCTGCAAATAATTTCCAAGTCCATTCTTGCTTTGGGATTGTCTTTCGTTTTTCCCTTGATATCCATCACCGAATTGAAGATGTTGTCGAATACATTTTTCTCAATATGCATGACATCAAGATTGTGTTTTATGAGATTGTCCTTCCAATAAGGTAAGTCCCAAAAGATACTCCGCTTCATCCAATTATGGCCATGTCTGAATCCTTCTAAGTGATGGCCCAACTCGGATCTTCCTTTACAGTCGGCAAATCCTCTACCTCTGTCCAAACAATATCTCCAGTCAATCTCAACGGGGGAGGAGTTAGTTCCTGTTTACCAGCTCTAAAGGCGTCCCTATTCCTTCTCCATGGATGCGACATAGGAAGGAACTGATGATGGCAATCAAAAAAAATAAGCTTTTCCTCCATTCTGAAGGCGAAATGCCTTACTCTTTTCCATACATATCGGACAAGACATAATACCATGAGTACTCCACCCATATAATATTCAGTATGCTGGAAAGTTATTGATGGTCCACATCAACATTGCTCTCATCTGAAAGTTTTGCTCCATTGATATATCATACGTCTGAACACCGAACTCCCACAATTGTTTCAACTCATCCACGAACTGCTGCAAATAGATATCGATATTCTTCTTTGGATTTTTTGGACCGAATATGATAAGTGCCAAGAACATATAAGGAGTCTTCATGCACATCCACGGTGGTCGATTGTAATGGATCAAAATCATCGGCCAACAAGAGTACTGAGCCCCCGACTGTCCAAAAGGAGTGAATCCGTCAGAACATAAAGCCAATCGAACATTTCTAGGCTCCGCAGCAAATTCAGGATGACATCGATCAAAATGCTTCCATGCCTCTCCATCGGATGGATGAGATAATTCTCCTTCATCCATCTTCCGTTCTTTGCTATGCGATGTCATGTGTTCTGCAGTATTCGAGGACATATACATCCTCTATAGCCTATTTGTGAGCGGCAAAAACTGTATGTATTTGTAGGGACACAACCTTGCTTGTGCAGTTGATTTTCCTTTGCCCTGAATAGGCTTGTACCGGTCCTCGTGATAGAAAATGCATTTGTCTTTATCACTGTTCTCCTTATAGTACAACATGCAGCCGTTTCGGCAACAATCTATCTTTTCGTAGCCTAATCCAAGTTTCTGTATCAACATCTTCGACTTGTAACAGGTTTCCGGCAACTCCTTCACTCCTTTTGGAAGCAACTCTCTAACAAACTAAATTATTCGGTCGTAGCATTCTTGCGGTAAGTTAAAATCAGACTTGAGGTTCAACAACCTCATCACCACCGACAGGACAGAATAAGAATCACAACCCAGATATAACGGAGTATCGACATGGCTAAATATATCATAGAACTCCTTTGCAGCAGGATTCGGATCCTCCGGATTATAACTTGGATCGGCACAAGCCGCATCAAATACCAACTCACATGCCAAGTTTCGATGCCAATATTGGAAGTGGTCTCCAAGGGTGGACTCTCCCACATCCGTATTGAAGGAGGACTGATATTGTGAAACCAAAGGTTCCCTTGAGCCGTCCACTCGTTGTAGTTCGGTACGAAACCCTTCTTGTAGAGGTGCTCTCTCACGAGATCTACCTCTCTGAATGGTATATTACGACAATTGACACAATGGCACTTTATGAGCCTTTTGTCCATGAAATGAGGTTGGCTACTGGCGTATCTCAAAAATTCTTCGACGCCCACCTTAAAATCATCCGTCAAACCAATCTTGCTCTCATGTCGCCTATTGTACATCCATGAACGGTTAACTAAGTATCGACGCATTGTTCAAACCAATTCTGCACCATATACCATATATTAGGTAATTACAAGTAAAAAATAATTTAGTACCTAATTGTAGCAACCAAAGTTAACAGTATCAGTATCGAAATCGGTATCACACTATTTCTATGAGTATCGATATCGAAGTCGGTAATATCGACTATTCCTATGAGTATCGATATTGAAATCGGTATCAGACCATTCATAGGAGTATCAATATCAAAATCGGTAATATCAAAATCGAAATAGTATCGGCCTTATCGAAATCAGATTCAATATCTTAATGTCCGTATCGGGTTAGTATCGGCCTATCGAATTGGAATTGGACATCCTTATATCATAATCGAATATCGGATATCGAAACTGGTATCATACCATTTCTATGAGTATCGATATCGAAATCGGTAATATCGAAATCGGGTTAGTATCAGCTTTATCGAAATCGGATTCAAAAACCCTAGCTACTACATTAACGAATTTCGGGTTAACTATCAAAATCGAGTTAGTATCGGCCTTAACGAATTTTGAATAATTTACGAATACCAAAAACCCTAGCTACTATATTGTGTTCGTGTCCATATTCGTGTCCAAAACCCTAGCTACTATATTGTGTTATAATTTTCGTGTCCGAGAAGCATATCATGTCCGTGTCAACAAAAATTATTAGAGAAAAAAATAGGTCATTACCTGAGGAGTGGGGGTTGCCCTGTCTCCGGAGAGGAGCCGAGGAGGGGGGCAGACGGAGGGGGGCAGAGGAGGGGGCTGCGAGGGAGAGGGGAAAGGGGGACAGAGGTGGGAGGGGGCAAAGAGGGGAAAGGGGGGCAGAGGGGGGGCAGAAGAGGGGGCAGAGGGGGTCGAGGAGGACGGAGATGGGGACAGAGGGAGGGCGGAAAGGGGGGCACAGGGAGGGGCGGAGAGGGGGTCGAGGAGGGGGTCTGAGAGAGGGGCGGAGGGGGGCAAAGGGGGAGGGGTCGCCGGAGAGGGGTCGGAGATGGGGGTCGAAGAGAGGGGCGGAGATGGGGGTCGCCGGAGAGGGGTCGCCGGAGATGAGCGAGGGAGTCGAGGGAGTAGGAGGAGGAAAGTTGGAGTGAAATTAAAATTTTGGGTAACATTTTTAGAATGAGTATGGAGGGATACTTTTACAGAAGCTCAGGGACGGAAACGTCCGTCGCTGAGACGTCGGAAGAAAACTAGCGACGGATTCAGTGACATCCAATTGAATTATTTTTTACGTAAATTATCCGTCACAAGTCAGTCACAAGTACGTCGTTAATTAGCGACGGATTGACTGCCGTTACTGACGTCCGTCGGTAATTAACAATATTTTTGTAGTGGACTTGGTGGTGAGATCACTGCCTTCAACGATTGCCGTGGCTTTGGGGTTCCAGTTCTTCGTTAGTCCCCTTAGCACCTTGCGTATCTTCTCATGGTTGGAGTAGTTCTTATCGAGGGAAGATAGAGGGTTGACGATGTCGAGGAATCTAGTAATCATTTGTTTGATCGTCTTCATCTTGAATGTTTCGTACTCTTGTGTTAGACGACTGATTTTTGATTCTTTAACCTGTGTGGTTCCTTCATGGGTCACCTCTAGAAGATTCTATACTTCGTGTGAGTTGGAGCATGTAGAGACCCTGCTGAATTCAGTCATGTCTATAGCACAGAAGAGAGCATTAATAGCCCTAGCATCTAGACTAGCCTGTTTCTTTTCTTGGTCAGTATATTTGTCCATAAATCAAAGTCTAGAGACTTTAAAAACTCATTCTAGTCTTCCATTACGTGTAGTTGGTTCCATCAAATAGGGGTAGCCTATTTATGGAGTGTCTGTCACCATAGTTGGTAAAGATAGGTTGTGTGGTTGCCATGGATCAGCTCTAGGATGTTAATCCGTTATCAAGAGAACAAAGCTCTGATACCAATTGAAGTAACGTGTAGGCAACTCTAGAGGAGGTGAATAGATTTTGTGTCAAAAATAACCAATTTAAAAATTCAACTCTATACCAGTCCAGAAGCAACTGCCAATAGAATATATAATCAGAGTAGTAATGCGAAAATTAAGAGAGATCATATAAGCATACGCAAACACAGCGATTTAACCTGGTTTTCCTCGTGGAGGAGTAGTCCAGGCCTGTGAACTCTCGCTCAGGATTGAAATCCACTATTTATGAAATAGGGTACATGTAATGCCCCGCTCAGCATGGTACATTACGATGAGTCGTTGACTCGAAGAGTTGCGTTGACCCGATGAAGTATCGATGCAAATCGATGCGAGAGTTATGTTGGCCAAAGGCTATGCCTTTATGCTGGATTACGGATCGTGGCATGGGCGCGATAGGCCAACTCAACTAAGTAGTTCAAGGGAATGGCTAAGTCCGAGAGTTAGCTATGCGACCAAGTTATCGAATCGAGCCGCTTCAGCTCGGTGGAACGGCAAGACATATCGACTTAAGGTGGGCGATTTCTTAACTCTCTCTCCCTATTCCTTCACGTCTAATAAAACATATCTGTAGCTCCCCTTCCCGGAAATTTTAAAATATTATTATTTTATTTATTTTATTTAAAGGATGATTTTCTAATTTTATAAATAATTATTTAGTTAATTATTACGGTAGATGATTTTTAGCCATGGTTGAGAGTTGGAGTACAAGATGACTACGAAACATGGCACGGATGGTGCAATGGCGTGCTTTGACCAGTGTATTAGCCCTAGTAGGGAATGCCAAGTCATAGGTATGTCCTAACTAGGAAAATCAGGCCAAGTTGCGAGTTAATCCCTATAAATGGTTTAATTAGTTATTTATTAACATTTCGACTTTTAGGAATTTCGGTTATACCAAAATAGTTCGGACTAGGCCCGAACCGAGCCCAAGCCCGTGTAGGCTTATAGTGAGTCCTAAGACGTCCATGTTGATATTTATTTTGAGTACATATTTCATACCTTAATTTAATTGGTCAATAAATTATTGATCTAATTAAATGTTACAGATATAATATCAATTTATTGATATTGATGAGATATTTCTATTTTTGGAAATATGATAACTCGCTAAATATTTTAGTTTTCTGGGATAATAGGCCAGAAATATTTGTGCATAGAAATGCATTAAAGTACATTAGGTTGTAAGAATATATATTTAAAGAATATATAGGTTATTCAAATTATTGGTATATTTAGAATATTATTTATAAGAGATATTGGCTGCAATTATTTGGTCATATATATGTATATAATTATTGTTGGTGCATGTATATGAATATCATCCTAGATATGTAAATATAGAAATATATAGGGATGTGTACTAATATACATATATAGGATTATATGAGGATTCAATTATATACGCAATTATAGGAATATATATATAGTTAATTTTATATAGGCGTATAAAATATTTCTAGAATTTATTAATGTATATTCATATATACTTGTCGTAGATATACAGGTGTATGTGTGTCTGTGTATATAGATAAATACATATATATGTGTGTGTGTATATACATATAAATATTTATATAAATATATTAGCTATTGCTAATAGAGAAATAGAAATAAAGAAAGAAAGAGAAATAGTAGCACAGCCCGGGGCCCCATACTATCGTAACCCAAACTAAGAAATACAACAGAAACCCAGCGAACCCAAAGGCCCCAAGCCCGACCCTCGGTTAATACTAAGGTTGTGCACATAAATGTATCAGCCGAGTATATATACCTATATTATGTGAACAGAGAGGGGGGAGATCGAGAGAAAAACCTAACCCAATGTCGAGCAAACCCCCGTGCCACCAGCGCCGATCTCTCCCCTATCCCTGGGCGGCCACCCACGGCCGCGCGCCACCGTGAGAGTCGTCGGACGGTGACGAAACCACGCGCGCGCGCGTCGGTTCAGCGAGATGACAGCAGTATCGAAGCCACGGAGGGTGACTTGTCGGCTGGATTTCTCTCACGACGCTTAATCAATTTTTGAATCGATTGCACCGGTATGTACCCAATATAACCGCCTTCGTGTTCCTTCAAATAGATTTAATTCTAGTACCCTAGATTATCTGAGGATTCGATGCCAAAATTGATAAATAACTGTTCGAAACCGAACAGTTTTGTGGGTCAAGGACCTAACTTTGAAGGCAATTTCTCGTCGACCTATTAAAAATAATTAGAAAATGCTTGAAGGGAATCAGAGACAACATATAGGATATTTAAACGTATCTTGTAGATTTCAATTTCATGGAGTATGCACAAAGTTATTCTATTTCTAAAATGGTCAAAAACAGTTTTTAAAACAGTTTAGAAATTCAATAAAACCCTCGATACGACGTGCGTCCCGCCAATCCGGGCAACGTGGTCACGAACTGAAGGCATCAAAAGCTGCGTAACGGCTTCATGGTCGTGTGGGCTTTGGCGGAATTCAAATTGGTCGCGTGTGCGCGACGAATTTGATGCATATCCGTCGAAATTCACCGTATCGTGCACTTTGCAAATTTCTCAATTACTTTGTACACGCTCGTCAGATCGAGACGAAACTTACGCCAATAGGACCGTATCATTTTTTTGGTCCTGTATGCCAAGTTTGGTCCAATTCTGAGACAGTTGAATCGGACGCCATTTTGCGGGCCCCACGGTCCCACTCAACGGGCGATTTTGTGCACGGTCCGCCGAAATCCAACTTTGGACATACGGTTGTGTTCGTATCGGAAAACTGGATCTGTAGACATGTAGTTTGACGACTTTAGAGACCGTTCACTCTGACACGCTTTTCGGTGTAAAGCGGGTCCAACGGCGGATATCGTTTTTGCCCGAAATTACCGTTTTGCCCCTGTGTCCAGAATTGGATTTAAGGACAGGCGATCCTAGCTATTTTGACTATTCTAAGAACATTGGTAATGTTTATTTCAGCTTTCGGGGACTGTTGTACGGGTTTTGACTATTGTGGCACATTGAGTAGTTCAGATTGTCGGTTTCACCAACAGAGGACCACAGGCGAGTACAGTTCATTGTCTGCATTTTGATATTGTTCTTTACTATATTTCATTGATTAGTCATTGGTTATGTGATTTTTATACTCTATTATAAATTGTTGAGTCGGAAATGAGAAGTACCAAGGATGTGTGATCCGACCGTAGACCGTGTTTATTTTTATGCAGTAGACCTCGTAGACCGTATTTATTTTCATACAGTAGACCTCATAGACATTGTTTATTTTCTGCAGTAGACCTCGTAGACATTGTTTATTTTTTGCAGTAGACCTCGTAGACATTGTTTATTTTCTGCAAGTAGACCTCGTAGACATTGTTTATTTTCTGCAGTAGACCTCGTAGACATTATTTATTTTCTGCAAGTAGACCTCGTAGACATTATTTAATTTCTACAAGTAGACCTCGTAGACCGTGCGGTGTAGCACCCCAGACCGATCACATGTCAAAGGTACTTCTACAGTTGGGGAAAGTATTTTGTGTCTATTTATTGCTATTGGTTTTCCGTATTTACTGTTTATTTTCAAAACTCATGATTGATGTCTAACCTTTGTTTTATAGTCATTTTCTTTATTTGAAATTGCATTCAGTAAATTGTGCTCGTTCCATTCCTGACTGGAAACCAACATTTTCAGGTTAGCCGTGGATTCACTTAGCATGGGAGATACGGGGGTACTTGCAGACAAAGCCTAGAAACTAGCTAGATAGCGGAGTTATAGTCATTCCAATATTTGTACAAGTTTATATTTTTCTGCGAATGTAAATCTTGTGATCATTGTAAGTTAAGTTAATTTTTGTGAATGAGTATTATTTGTGATTTTGATCTTCATGGCCATGACAGCGTTCTACCGCCGACACTGCGGCGTAGGCTGGCTTGGACACGTCTCGTATCCGTTCAGAAGAAAAAAAATGGGTGCGGGTCGTGACATATCATTGTATACACAAGATGTTATCGAGTTAGTGAGCATGGCTCGAACGGTTATGGGTCTAAGTATATGTTGAACATTAAGATAGAACATTGAACAATTGAAAGAGACATACATCAAGTGTACGGGTCACGGTAGGGCGGTGATGGTAGAACATTGAAAGACAATATCGAGATGTGCATCACGTGCATGCCTCCGAAAACATTGAACACTAAGTCCAGAACATTGATTATGGCGCTGAGCGTGCCCTCGTTCACGGAAGCTAAAGAATAACTAAGTAACTACGGAACTAGGCTATAAGAATGACTTACGAATGGTACGCGTTGAATATGAGTACGAGATGACTTAGCCGTTGGGCGTCGTGCATCAATATGGATGTGTTGGGGCATAACGCCGACGGAGCTTAAGATAAGGATGGCGGATTATGTTTATGAGACGCGAATATGTTTATGGAGCGAGACTATGTTTATGGAACGTGAGATTGGTTGGAACGATATAACTTGTATGCTATGGTACGTATTGCATGGTCAATGGACTCGGATTGCCCGTGCACGGGTGCGGCTTCCTTCGGACTGTTACGACCGGGACATCGGGACCGTTCGGCCTAGGAGGGAATTATGTGTGGTATTTATGGTGCACATCATTCGGATGGATTGCGACCGTCCAGTGCTGTAATAAGTTATGATATCCGTAAGTTTGGAATCCTTCGGATACTGGGCTAGCAACCCGTATTGAAGTGATCGTAGGCTTACACATAAGAGATGCCAAGTCCATTACGGTACGAAACACCGTGACCTTCATATAGATAGGGCCGGTGGGCTGAGATTAAAGTTGGGTACAGACGCAGGGCCTGCCACCCTTATGTATATGTTTACGGTTATGATTGGTTGGTTGCGCGAATCGTATGATTGCTTATGTAAGTTCTAACCATGGCAGACTAGGCAAAGATGAATGGAGATGAGCACGAAACACTATATTATGTTCATATTATGGCTAACTGTATCTGCTGCAGAAACACGGTATGGGACACATTTATGATAAGTTGCTATATATGAAGATTGCCATGAAACTGATCCTAAGGCTAAGTAGAAACATCACCAAATAATGATGCATATTTCACTAAAGATATTTAGTGTTTGGTTTGGGTGCGAGCGGGTCTTGATCAGTGCGAAGCGAGGACGAAGGCACTAATCCCCTACTAGTTTATGTGCAGGTTCAGGTATGTTCGGCGCGGGGCGGAGCTTGGCTTGGACATGCCGAGGCATGGAGTTCTTGGCGTTCAAGAGGAGCTGCCGCATAGGCGTTCGGACTTGCGACATGGAGATGTTCGGCCGAAGACTACTTGGTGGCTATAAAGAAGCATAATATATAGAACAATATAATCCTTTGTGAGCTAGAGAGATCATGAGCGTTGTAGCCAATTGGCATGTTAAGTTGGGCTATTCAGAGCCTTTGTAACCTTCAGTTCATTATGAATAAAAGAGATTCTTATTGTATTCTTTATTTTCTTCCGCTGCTTATGTTACGACCTTGAGATAATCACTATATGAACCGTTATCTTGCCTTGCACGAGCGCAACTCCAGGCTCGTGCGGCATCACGCCCCAGCGAGGACGATCGATTTCCCGGATCGGGGCGTGACAAGTTGGTATCAGAGCGGTTCCATCCTCTGGACCGTGCATGAATCTCTTTGACCCTCAGTTGCTTTGCTATTGAATTCAGTTGACTCTAAGTTGTTTTCGCAACCGCATGGCTCATAGATCTACTCGACGCTACATTGGATGTTCCATACAATAAGTCTATATTAAGTGAGTACGTTTGCCACAAGTATGTCATGACTATCACGTGATCTCCGAGTACCATCGGAGAATGTTGGTTGCACGAAGTACAATGAGTTATAAGATGTTGGTTTTCCGAAGTGCAACAAAGCTGCGAGTCGTCGGTCGCACGAAGTGCAACGAATATGGTGATGTTGGTTGCATGAAGTGCAATGATATATATGTTGTCGGTCGCACGAAGTGCGAGGAGTTATATATTGTTGGTCGCACGAAGTGCGAGGAGTTATGTATTATTGGTCGCACGAAGTGTGAGGAGATATGTGTTGTTGGTTACACGAAGTGCAACGGGTCGATATGTGAGGCGATGCGTGTTATGTTGCTATGCGAACGATTATGTGTTGTCGGTTGCACGGAGTGCAGGAAGTCGTGAATCGTTCGTTGCATCGGTACAACGAGTCGATATGGTATGATGCGTGTTGCATGGCTATGCGGATGGATAGCGATATGTTGTACGGGATTGAGTAAAGACCTTGAGTATCGAGAATGAATTGTTGCACGAGTTACAACGAGTAAGATTGGAAAATCGCGGATGCGATAGTAACGAGTCGAGTTGGTCGCTAAGTCGAGTTTGAGTAGGCGAACGTTTATGTTGGCCGAATGTCGCATTGAGCTTTGAGTAAGCGAATGTTGCGTATGTGATCGATATGATCGCTAAGGTACGATTAGATCACTACGAAAATAATCCATTTTAGCGACGTCAGGGGACGTCGCTAAAAATGGAAAATACGTCGCTAAAACAAGTTTTTGACGTATTTAGCGACGAAAAATGGACGTCGCTTATAGGCAAGTCACAGATGGCAATTTAGTCGCCAAACGTCGCTATTTGCGACGCGTAGTTAATTGTCGCTAGACGTCGCAAAATGAGCGACAGATAGCGACGTATCACTGCGTCGCCAACGTTGCGACGTAAAGCGACCACTTTCGACGTTGTAAACTTTATATATGATGATATGGCATGGCAGCCACGTGGGCAACTTAGCGACGTCTACCGACAGATGTAGCGACGTATTTAGCGACGTATAGCGACTTCTACTTGCCGTCGCAGTACGTCGTAGAATGTCGCTATACGTCGCAGATATTATAAAAAAAATTTAAAAAAATATAATTGATATTTTTGTTATGCTGTGTGTCTGTGTTTACTGTGTGTGTGAAGTGCAGTGTTCGAACCATCGACAGTTTCGCTTACTGTTCTATGTTTTATCTTGGATAGAAAGAGCAACAGTTCAGGGTGCACTTCTCAGAGCTTCCTCTTCACGTCCTTCACCTTCTCGGGAACCTTTACGACGTCCCGAGAAAGTGAAGGACGTGAAAATGAACCTCTCAGAAGTGCACCCTGAACTGTTGCTATTTCTATCCAAGATAACACATACAACAGTAATCGAAACTGTCGATGGTTCCGAACACTGTATTTCACATTCACTGTAAATACAGACACACATCATAACAAAAATACATAATATATTTTTTTAAAATTTCGACAGCACCTCCTTTGTATATCAGATCATCGCTTATAACCCAGCGTAGGTATATTTGTCATCCCCGTCGCAGATATCACAAAGTAAATATCACAATAAAAATAGGAGGCCTATATGAAATAAACCAGCGACGCCTAAATGATACGTCGCTAAACGTCGCAATCCAGCGACTTAATGTGGACGGCCGTCGCAAACTGTCGCTCAGCAGCGACGTAAATTATACTACGTCGCTGAACGTCGCTACGCAGCGACGGATAGCGACGTTTAGCACAAGAAGTCGCTATAGGCAATTATCAGCGACGGGTATTTCCGCCGTCGCTAATATACGTCGCTATTTAAGCATATTTTAGTAGTAGATTGAATGTATGACAAACTTGGACGAACGACTATCATGTTGGTTCAGTTGTTGTGCCAACTCGAGTAAGCAAACGCTAGAGCTAGGATCGGAAAGGATCGCCATACGGGATAGTTGATTGAGGAATAGATGTCGGACCTATGCGGAATATGATGTCGAGTAATGACTCAATTTTGAGTGGTATATGCAATACCACTTGTGCAATCAGTGTAGCAAAGTGTTGTATCGATAATGATAGGTTCGATTCCTGAGTGGTATATGGAATACCACTTAGCGATAGCTATGTTAAGCTGTTGGTGACTTGCGATAGATTGCGTCAAGATGATCGTGTTATTACAATATGTTTGCCCTCAACAGACGGAGTAGTAATGAGATGTGAATGGGAGTGACTCGATAGAAGTCGATGCAAGTATGCCTTGATGAATTGAGTTGAACGATTATACGCGAGTCGTATGCATAGATAATACGTCGGACGAAGATTCGTTAAGTATAAGTCGAACGATAGACGGAACATAGCAAAGGAATGTTACGTTGAGGAAATAGTCAACCCGGTCGAATGAACGTGAGTTAATACGAAGACTTGTTCGGAACGTGTTGAGTAGGTACGAAGAAATCAAACGAACGAAATTGGGTTAGTACGATGAATCGGTAGCACGATTTGGAAGTACGAGTTAGGGATATGAGAATGGATGTATGAATTAGAAATTATGTCTCGATGATGGTAGTTAGTTACAACAGAATGGATCTTGGTACGTGAGACTGGATTCGTATTAGAGTTCGAAAAATGGCAGTGATTGCAACGAATTGGAGCTTATGAGAAAGGAAGATGTTCAAGTTATGCATATCGACGATGGTATTAAGACGTATCAAAGACGATATACAATAACTCGAGGATACTCTGATCGAATGAACGAAAATTATGTTGAGCATTGTTGTTGGATGAATAAGATGCAAGTTAAGTTATGGAAATTTGGATGATAACGGTAGGAATGCTTCGGAGAATTTGAGAATGGATGGGTATTACTTGGATGAAAACGAAAGTGTCTTGATTGTTTCGAGGATAACCATAACGTTGACATTCTTGTCTTATGCGAGTGCAACTCCAGCATCGCACATGCATCACATCGAATTAGGATGATCATTCCGCGTGAGTACTGGTATGGTGATTCATCCAGCGGGGATGATCGAACTTGTAAGGCGTGGCAAATTGGATTTAGATTTGTGGTTTGGTGCAAAAGTTGTTCGAAGATGGTTTCGATGGGTATGGGAAGTGTCGAACTATGATCACGAATAAGTAAACTCGGACGTGAGGCAAGTAAATGTCGTACAACTAGCAAAGATAGTCGACGGTAATGCATGAGTGATTCGAGTAGTAACGGCGTGCAAGCGCATAAGTCATTCAAGTAGCAATGGCGCATCAGTTGCGTGGGAGTAGAGAAATTATGGATGGGTAAAGTATATCGGATCGGATAAAGTCCCATAGGAATTGTCGGGAATTGATTTGGCTTCGCGATAGGATATAGCATGGTTCGTTGTAACTGTCCCTCGTTGATGATCTTCAATTATCGAGCATAATTTTGGGGCAGATGACCCTAGAAGACTTGACCGCCAAATCAAGTGAATGTTGAAGTCCCATAGGATGACCCTAAAGAAGTCGCATAAAGAAATTTTGTCGAGGATAAGAAATGATGTAGTGCATGTTGAGGATAAGTCTAAGCGAGTGAGTATCGTGTTTCGAAAGTTAGCGAGTAGCCTTCGACTAGATCGATATGGTTAGAAAGTTTATGATCGATTGAATGGATACGTAGATAGACTGGGTTAATCGATGATCGAGTAGATGTTGAGGAACGTGCCTAGTATAGTGATGCGGTAAGGCGATTGCAAGGATTCTGCAATGTACGAGAGCGACGGATAGTAGAACGACCCTAAGAGTTATGTTATTGAACGGTTTGAGTAACGGTTAGGCTATGTGTGTTGAGCGCATCATCGATATTATAAAACGAACTAATCGGGACTGATTCAAAGAATGAGTAAGGAATTCCTATTCAACTGAGAATCGGAGATAGGTGTATCGTAAGAGACCTTGGGTCGGAAAGATTGTTGCCTTTGAGCATCGTAGACTCAAGTGGACCTCTTGTATCAGAAGAGATTAAGCATGATGTCTGGATAAGTTATCTAGCGGGGGTAGCCCCATACGGATGCGTAGGTAGTTCGAGAACGTGGATCGTATTGGAATAGTTGTACGCGAGGTATAGTACGAATTGTAGGCAAGAAAAGTTGGACATGTTGGACTTAGTCCATGTCATTAAGGCCAAATGTTATGGATGATTGGATGAAAGACTTGAGTTATGTAAGAGAAAGGAAACGATTGGGCGAGTAGGCATTGTAGAGAATTGTTGCGATCGGATACGCAACGGCTTAATGCGATGCATGCATTAGATGGCCGTCGAGAAACTTATGAGATCGAAGTTATGATTTTGATCAAGTTATATACGAAGATGTTTGCGAGCAGGACTCTAGGAATATGTGTTAAGATTTGACTAAGTCGAGTACGGACTGATTGGTGCTTGAGGATTTAAGTGGAGCTTGTTAGTCGTCCCGATATCCTACAACTAAGCATGGCTGAAATACATATATTGGTGGGACGCCTAAAATATGTGTATGATCCAAACTAAGTTGTATGATTCCAACGATTGTAGCACGAGATCGTGAAACGATCTAGCGAGACCTTGGATTAAGTGTTGGTTTTGGTTCGAGGACGAACCTTGTTTTGAGTGGTATATTATGTAATGCCCCGCTCCGCATGGTACATTACGATGAGTCGTTGACTCGAAGAGTTGCGTTGACCCGATGAAGTATCGATGCAAATCGATGCGAGAGTTATGTTGGCCAAAGGCTATGTCTTTATGCTGGATTACGGATCGTGGCATGGACGCGATAGGCCAACTCAACCGAGTAGTTCAAGGGAATGGCTATGTCCGAGAGTTAGCTATGCGACCAAGTTATAGAATCGAGCCGGTTCAGCTCGGTGGAACGACAAGACGTATCGACTTAAGGTGGGCGGGTTCTTGACTGTCTCTCCATATTCCTTCACGTCTAATAAAATATATCATTGTATGCGTAAGATGTTATCGAGTTAGTGAGCGTGGCTCGAACGGTTATGGGTCTAAGTATATGTTGAACATTAAGATAGAACATTGAACAATTGAAAGCGACGTGCATCAAGTGTACGGGTCGCGGTAGGGCAGTTATGGTAGAACATTGAAAGACAATATCGAGATGTACATCACGTACATGCCTCCGAGAACATTGAATACTAAGTCTAGAACATTGATTATGGCGCTGAGCGTGCCCTCGTGCACGGAAGCTAAGGAATAACTAAGTAACTACGGAACTAGGCTATGAGAATGACTTACGAATGGTACGCGTTGAATATGAGTACGAGATGACTTAGCCGTTGGGCGTCGTGCATCAATATGGATGTGTTGGAGCATAACGGCGACGGAGCTTGAGATAAGGATGGTGGATTATGTTTATAAGACGCGTATATGTTTATGGAGCGAGACTATGTTTATGGAACGTGAGATTGGTTGGAACGATATAATTTGTATGCTATGTTACGTATTGCATGGTCAATGGACTCGGATTTCCCGTACACGGGTGCGGCTTCCCTCGGACGGTTACGACCGGGGCACCGGGACCGTTCGGCCTAGGAGGGAATTATGTGTGGTATTTATGGTGCACATCATTCGGACGGATTGCGACCGTCCAGTGCTGTGATAAGATATGATATCCGTAAGTTTGGGATCCTTCGGATACTGGGCTAGCAACCCGTATCGAAGTGATAGGCTTACACATAAGAGATGCCAAGTCCATTACGGTGCGAAATACCGTGACCTTCATATAGATAGGGCCGGTGGGCTGAGATTAGAGTTGGGTGCAGGCGTAGGGCCTGCCACCCTTATCTATATGTTTACGGTTATGATTGGTTGGTTGCGCGAATCGTATGATTGTTTATGTAAGTTCTAACCATTGTAAGCTAGGCAAAGAGGAATGGAGATAAGCATGAAACACTATGTTATGTTCATATTATGGCTAACTGTATCTGCTGCAGGAATACGGTATGGGACACATTTATGATAAGTTGCTATATATGAAGATTGCCATGAAACTGATCCTAAGGCTAAGTAGAAAGATCACCAAATAATGATGCATATTTCACTAAAGATATTTAGTGTTTGGTTTGGGTGTGAGCGGGTCTTGATCAGTGCGAAGCGAGGACGAAAGCACTAATCCCCCACTAGTTTATGGGCAGGTTCAGGTATGTTCGGCTTGGGGCGGAGCTTGGCTTGGACGTGCCGAGGCATGAAGTCCTTGGCGTTCAAGAGGAGCTACCGCATAGGCGTTCAGACTTGCGACATGGAGATGTTCGGCCGAAGACTACTTGGTGGCTATAAAGAGGCATAATGTATAGAACAATATAATCCTTTGTGAGCTAGAGAGATCATGAGCGTTGTAGCCATTTGGCATGTTAAGTTGGGCTATTCAGAGCCTTTGTAAACTTCAGTTCATTATGAATAAAAGAGATTCTTATTGTATTCTTTGTTTTCTTCCGCTGCTTATGTTACGACCTTGAGATAATCACTATGTGAACCGTTATCTTGCCTTGCACGAGCGCAACTCCAGGCTCCTGCGGCATCACGCCCCAGCGAGAATGATGATTCGGGTAAAATCTAGCGAGGACGAGCGATTTTTCGGATCGGGGCGTGACAGTACAGACACGTGCCTTTACTCAGAAGAGCACGCCATCTTCTTACAACTTCGTAGAGACGAAACTTGGAATTGTCCAAGTGACTTCTTTTCAACTCTTGTACAGAACTTCTAGCTGAATCGCACTTGAGCACCTTGGGGCTTAGGAAGTATTGTGACTAGTAGATTGGAAGAGTAAGGCTTAGAATGTATAAGGCTTAGAAGATTGAGAGTGAGAGGTAATTTGAAATGAGAGAATTCAAGCCCTATTTATACTAGTCTGGGGAGGCAGAATTCGGCCAGAATTGTGTCCCAAATATTCAAATTTACGTTGGACAGCTTGGATCATGGTGTTCCTAAAAATTAGCTTCCTGAAAATTAGGAGGCAGAGTTCGGCCTAAATTCTCATTCCCTTGGGTCAGAATATTTATGTGGGCTAGAATGGTTTGGTTTGGTTCAGGGATTGTCTTGTTTTGTATGGCGGCTTGGAGAAGTAAGTCTAAGGTTGAGATGACTCAGTGCGACTCAACGTACATGTCCCTAGACTCAATAAAATAAAAAAAATTACAGACTGAGTACAAGTACATTTGTAATATAACAACTTGTCGATGACGTCTATCTTGAACTTGATATGTTGTAGACGATGTTCTGTCTTAAGCCCGATGTGTCGTATTGGATCATATCATATACCATTTTTTTAATTCTCTAAATTAGGTTGACTGTGATCCAGTTTGGGTCAATATACCATTTTTGAACCGTCCGGCAAAAAATGGACATGCCCGGTTGGCTCGCGCACAGGTTGGGGACGGTTTCTATGTGGGGGTTGGTTCGGGTCGTAAATAGGAGAAGGGTTTAATGGAAGTTGGGTGAGTTGGTGGTTAGGGGAGTTAAGAGGATTTTTGTTGTATATGAAGAAGAGGATGAGGGAAAGAAGTTCACAGGAAGAGGAGAAGGGGTAGAAGAGAAACCAAGAAGAAGAAGAAGAAGAACGAAGGCCAGGTTAGTCTAATTTTTGAATTACTTTTGAATTATATTTATTACTATTAGTATTCTTCATATCCTAAACCCTAATCCCCAACCATAATACAAACACTAATCCTAACCCTATTCTAGACCCCAAACCCTAAACATAAACTAAATCGTTAGTCTAATTCTAACCCTAATATAGACCCCAACCCTAATCCAAAACCCTAAAAAATAAACTAAACCCTAAGACTAATCCTAACGCTAATCTAGACCCCAACCCTAACCCTAACCCTAAGACTAATCTTAAACCTAATATAGACCCCAATCCTAACCCTAATCCATAACCTAATCTAGACCCCAACCCTATCCCTAACCCATAAACTAAACCCTAACCTAATCCAAACCCTTACCCTAATATAAACACAAACTGTAATCTTATTCAAAAACCTAACCTTAACCCTTAACCTTTACCCTAATCCTACTCTTAACCTTTACCCTAATCCTATTCAAAATCCTACTAATAACCTTAACCCTAACCCTAATGTAAACCTTAATCCTGATCTTAATGTAAATCCTAACCATGACTATTTAAATATGCATTTTGACAACCATATTTTTACAGATGGCTAGCCAAAACGATGGTCATATACCAGGGGGCCAACTACAGATTGATTAAGCAGCAGCATGAGTCGCACATATCTAGTCTAATATTTTCTGGAGAGGTATATTAAAATTTAATTGTGTTAGTCAATAAAATTTACATTTTATATGTTCAACAATAACATAGTTCGTATATTTTATATATAGCCATGTGATTATAAAAGCGATGTGCGATCTCGAGAACATGTCATGGCGTTATGAGGGCCAACTTGGTCTTTGGAAGTTGACTAGCCACCAAGAAGCTTTGTTGCACGTATTTGGTTTTTAGTACATTGATCAAATACGTTTTCTATGCCACGATTGAGACTTCATCCTCAGTCTAGTAGAGCATTGGTGGCCCGGACGAAATACGTTCCAGCTACCTTTCGGCGAAATGACTATTGTCCTTAAAGATGTTGCAAATATTTTAGGACTACCTCTTACAGGAGAACCTATAATATTTGATGAATCATTTCCCGCTGAGACTGCGATCATGGAGTACCTAGGTGTAGAGGCACCAAAACTGAGAGGCAAAAGCTCAGTGACGTATACATGGCTCCGTCAGAATTTTATGCATACATATAGTATTAGTGACAAAGATATCTCAGTTGAGGAGGAACGGGTAAGTATAACATTTATGGTTAATATTTATAAATTATATATCAATTTAGTTTAGCTGATATAATTTTTTTATAATCTGTTCAGGTCATTGCACGCACTAGAGCTTATTTACTAGGCCTAATTAATGCAGTTTTGTTTCCCGACTCATCAGATATGGTAAATTTATGATTTTTGTTATTTCTGAAAGATTTGACAAAACCTACGATTCATGCTTGGGGAGCGTCAATGCTGGCATATCTATACAGTGCTATGTCAAATTTTGTGTAGTTTCAGTCAAAGGATAAATTAATAAAAAATTAAATGGATGCGTGACATTGATCTAGGTACGAAAATTATTTGAATTTGGTATACATTTAAAATTTATACACTTATAACATATATTTTTTAGGTTTGGTCCTACAAGCATTTTTCTATCGGTAGGCCATTCTTTCGTAGCAGTAACGACACACATGTCTTTCCGATAGCTTTACGGTGGATTACTGATGCAGTGGATCCCGCACACTGTATCCACTCGGTTGCCCCGATATATCGGGGCCAATTTGATTCACTACAGATTTCAGAGGTAAATTAAATTCATCATTCTGTATTTATTAAGTTTATTATGTTTTATTATCTTATAATTATTTGCCATAAAATAGGTTGAAATGGTGTATTATTGTATTAATCCTTATCCTTCTGAGATAGAATGAACAACATATGAATTAAGTCTCCATAGGTTTTACATAATATACCATGGAGACATAATGTATCATCCAGCTGATCGTGTTATGCGATAATTCGGTATGAAACAACATATACCCGAATACTGCCATGCTACAATCGTGGTAGAGGATGTGCAACCGCAAGAGCTCACAAATTAATTCCTGCTTGGAATTCCAGACTAGAGACACATAACATCTCATATTTGTCTCAGAGCATAGCAACTATGGAGGATTGTAAGTTATTTTAAAGTTAACCAATATTGGTATCATATGCTCATATTTTTTAAACGGTACAATATACAGGGATATTGCATATAGATCTTGGTGGGGATCTCCAATTATAAGCAACTGATGTGACTTATATCAGGAGCCTCAATTCCAGCATAGAGCTATATATGA
This sequence comes from Iris pallida, assembly GCA_029216955.1. Lineage (NCBI taxonomy): Eukaryota > Viridiplantae > Streptophyta > Magnoliopsida > Asparagales > Iridaceae > Iris > Iris pallida. The sequence continues at coordinate 5,382,004 of JANAVB010042015.1, read as the reverse complement.
TTACAGCCTGCGTGAATTTCGTGAACATATAATAAGAAATGATGTAAGTAATTTGTTATTCTAAACCAATATTTCAGCTTACATAAGAACTAATGTAAGTAATGTGTTATTATTTTAGGTTCTAGCTTTGGAGCAAGCATATGATAACCCAAATCCTGAAGTATTGAAGACGGCGGTAAGAAACTTTTGGATTGGGTGAAAGCACATCCGGATCCTCCGAACCCTCTACTACATATTCTACTAGATTATCCTGCAGGCATTATTAGCCAACGACAACCACTTCCCCGTAAGGTTAGGCACCATGTTACCCAACCGTACATTCCCGCTAGCCCGCCTCAGCAAGCTGACGAGATCCTGCTTCAGCAAGCTAGCAAGGGGACTTCGCAGTGGGCTGGCCATCAGACTTCACAGTGGGCTGGCGAGGGGACTTTGCAGTGTACTGGCTAGGGGACTTCGCAGTGGGCTGGCCGTGTGACTTCATAGTAGGCTGGCGAGGGGACTTCGCAGTGGGCTGGAGTAACAAATTTTTTTGAAAGCTATGGTTTGGATGGAAATTATTATACACAACTACTAACGACTCCATCAGCACCAGTACCCACGCAACATGAGGATACTGAAGATGAAGGTGGGGATGCGCCCCTGAAGAATATGATGCGAAGGAGAGCCCAACTCATTCTCAGAGAAGTTGATTGTCCAGACTATTGGCAGTTAGACATACAAGGAAGATAGATGAACATTTTGTACTTGCATGATGTTTTCTTTTCATTTATATAAAAGTTAGCTTTCTTTGACAAACTATTACAATTACTTCACATGATGTTTTCTTTTCATTCTCTTGGTTGATTTGTACAACTCCTTCTATTATGCCCTAAATTATTACAATTATTGCATCAAAAATCTTTTGAAGATTGATCCTTCGCCATAATACGGTTCTTATTTGGTCTTTCGGCTTTGCGTCGCACATCTGGTACTCCAATGTCACCTCTAACCAATTCACTTTGAATGTCATAATTAAGGGACTGGAATTGGTTCCAAGTGCAGCTCGTAGACACTTTTTAAAGCTTCTTTTGAAAATATAGCTAAATAATAATGCTCGATTCTAATATTACAATAATTACAGGCATAACATGCATGTACACATGGAAGAAAAGTATGATACCACTTCAAACATGAACAATAGTTTCCATTTAAACGAACAACATATGTTCTATTTGCTTTACGATCTAATATTTCAAATAAATGACCCACTATACGTAACATTTCCAGCTGATGGTCTTCTTTTGTGATACGAGCCATCGTCTTAACATCTTCGGACAAAAAATTGTTTCAAGATTTTTTGCTTGTTGTCTGTTCTTGTCCTGAAGTGTTATAATCTTGGCTCGAATACCATCAAGTAGTGTTGTTATTGGTTTATCATGAAGATTTTTAATCCAGTTATTGAAACATTCAGCATGATTTGACGTGTTAATATCTAATCTTGGACAAGAAGAATAAGCTGTAATCTAGTGTGAGAAAACACGGCTTTCATCATTTACTCCAACAAGTCAATTGTAAACATCTATGTTTTCAGCTTTAATTATTTCCAAGCAATTATTTGCATCTGTTTTATTATAACATCTTGCAAGATAGTCCAAGCTACGTTGAAAATGCTTTGATCTACATACCAATTTCAAATTTTCTTTAAAATGTTGAATACAAAAAATACGACGATTCTGAAAAAATAGCACGTATGGCATTTATCAATCCTTTATGTTTATCCGATATAAAAGAAATTGTATTCCATGTATCACAAAATCTTTCAAAAGATATTCTTAAACCGTTTAAAATCCAAGTCCAAGAATCAGTATTTTCACTCTCAGCAACAGCATAAGCAATTGGATATAGTTGATAGTTAGGATCATAAGCACAAACAATAAATAGAATACCTCTATATTTACAGGAAAGAAAAGTAGCATCAATACTAGTCACAGGTAAACATCCTCTTAGAAATTCATCAATACATGTCTTGAAACAAATAAAAATTCTTTCAAACCTATTATTTTCTGTAATCTTCATAAAACATTGGCTACCTGGATTTGTCTCAATAATTCTAAGACCATATTCTTCGAGACTACTATATGCATCAATATAACTACCATTTATTTTGGATAGCGCAAGTTCTCAAGCTTTCCAAGCCTTACAGTATTTAATATGTATTCGATGTTTCCTAAATATATCTTTTACAACATGCGATGGACTATATGACTGATTATCTCGAATTTTATCAATAATCTGGTTTTTAACCCATAAAGTAGTAGCTAATGGATGACAACCTGTTGTAAGTCCACCTAAACAAGAATGTATATTTTCTAGCGTAGCAATAGAAAATCTTTCACCTCCACCAATGGCTTTTGCGTATACTCTCCAATGACAATTTGAAATATTATATTTATATATAATCCCAGTAGCATTGTTTAAAGTAGCCGAACAAGTAAAATTATGTTTAATTGCTATATCACTAATAAAACTTCTAAATTTCAAACGGTTCTCAAATTATTTTCCAATAAATAATTCAGGAGTGATAAGACTATCAACAGAATCATCAAATTCATCATCTAAATTTTCAATTAGATCATCACCATTTTCATCATCATTATTACCATCATCTACTATATGTTCTTTTTTAGTAAATGGAATAACTTGGTAAGAAGAATTAGGACCAACATTAACATTTATATTAGAAGCAGGTATATTACTTACATTATTAATTCTTGATGGGTGTCGAGTGACATAGATATTAATATAAGGTGATTGTGCATTAACTTCAAGAATAAATTTCAATGCTTGTTTACTATCAACATTTATACAATTAGATACAAAAATATGTACTAATATAAATTCATAATCGATATAATATTGATCAATAATTAGATTATGTAAACTAAGAAACGAAATATTTCAATCAATTAAAAGAACTTGAGTTAAACCTCATTCATAAGCTAACCCATTTAGTGCACCTCCAATCGAGCATAGTATTGTTAGATTTTTGTCCATGCTGACAAGAAGATGAGCTTTTAAATAGAGGTAGGACGAGAGGAGCTTGAGCTTTAAATGAACTAGACTGGGATGAGCTTCTTACTGAATAAGATATATTGTGAAGGGAATGAAAAAAATTTAGACAAGAGGAGATTGCTTGATTTGATACTTATGCAAATGATTGTGGTATAAATAGCCGTTGGAATTGGAACGTTGGGAGGAATTTTACAATTGGTTAAAAACTAGCCCACCTCAACCCAACAAACAAACATAAACCAAACAACTAAAAAACCAAAAAAAAAAAAACCAACCAAAAAAAACCAACATCAGACTCAACTAAAACAAAAAAACGAGGCCAAATAAAAACCAAAAAAATAAAAACAACCCAAGCCAAACAAACCAACTCAAAAAAAAAACCAATAATCCAACCCAACCCACTTGTTCATTTTCAGCCAAATCGTGTGGCTAAAATTGAGATGTTGCTCATTTTCAGCCATACTGTCTGGCAGAAATTGAGCATGCTCGTTTTCCGCCAGATAGTCTGCTGAATGTATCATTTTATGTAGTTTCGAAAAAAATCTTATCTTCTAGCAAATTTTTAATATTTTTTATTCCTACAACAGATTTTTGGAAAGAAGAACGAAGAAGAACGAGAAGAAGACGAAGATGAAGGAGAAGAAGCAGAAGGAAACCTCACCTGAGCTCGATAGTGCGACGCCGAGAGCAGCATGCCAATGGCTAATGTGGTAGCATCCTAGCGGGAGAAAGACGCCGGATCTCGTTACTGCGATGGAGGATGCACGACGACAGAGGGTTCAGATCTGGAGGCGACGAGGGAACTACGGTGCGGTGGACAAACGGAAGGGTGGTGCCGGACTAAAGGAGTTGGGTCGGTGGATCTGCTCATAGGGCGGGCGATGGTGGCCCAGGAAGGTGACGGAAGTCCACACAGTGGTGCTGGAAAGGAGGACGTTGATCTGCTGTGCTCCAGTCAGGGAGGCGATCGATGGTCAGGTAGGGCTCGATAAAGCAGTTCCAGAAGAAGGAAGTGACTAGAGGGAGGAGCTCGTGGACTTGAGGGATCAGTGGCTTGATATGTTGTCGTTGACGAGTAGATGCGGCTGCTGGCGAGGGAAGCTCGGAGCTCGATGAGACAGGTCGCAGCTGGACGTGGCCATGAACGATGCGGTGGCAGAGCTCGACAATCCCGGATGCGGAGTTTTCCGTCGGCCCTATTGCGAAAGCTCCGGTCGACGCTAGCAAGATCGGCGGCGAATGGGCAGTGGGTTTCGACGAGAGGAGGTGCATGCCTTGAGGATACAGCTTAAGGACACGACGGTGGCAAAGTACAGGGAGGTGAACGAGGTGCGGTGGTCGCCGAGATCAACGTCAAGAGTCGGAGGTTCTCGAGTATAAGCTCGCTGGATGCCACACATCATCTGTTGGATCAAAAATAGTTTATTGAATCTAGTCTTCTTCACATATAAAGACTCAAGCTTTTTCCCTAAAGTCTTGGCATGCTCGATGTTCGATATATAGTTGTACTTGTTCTCATTCAGAAAATTGCATGATATACTCATATACCTGTATATGATCGAATGATGAGTCCTTATCGTATTTGCCAACCTTCTATGAGTAAATACTAGAATATGCAACTTTTTTAGGAACAAGAGATCGTTCATCTCGCTTCACAAATAATGATGATTGGAACCATTTAGGTTAACCATGCGCAAATGTTTCACATTTTGAGTATCAAACTTTGACATCTACAACTAATAGCTCTAATACCCCTCTGTTCTGAATGGACATGGAACCAACATAATAAATATCGTTCCCAAATTGGAAGAAACATTGAGAACTGAAAGTGGAGCGCACACCTACACATAATCGAAATATCCAACGTAGAAAGCACAATGCAAACACAATTAGTTTTATATGGAAATTCCTAACGAGAAAAACTACATGATGATCAAGTCCAACTTGGAAAAGGCTTCACTACTGAATTAATAAAGTACAGTGATTCTTCTACCAACTTCTTCCACCGATCCAAATGAATTACTACAGCTAGAAAAAAAATTAAGGTATGAATTACAATTAAGAAATAGGTTTACCGAAAGTGAGATCACAAGAACAGTTCCTATATAAGAAACTCCTCGAGCAATCCCCGTCGAATCAAACTAAAGCTCTTCTTCGAATTCCTCTCCTTCTTCCTTTGAAAGCTGCCCCCTTTGGAAAATCTCTCTCCTTGGTTTATTAGCTGCTAGGATTAGGTTATGAAGACCTATTTAAGTCACCAAATTCTGAGATAATTATGGCCATTTAAAAATGAATCAATGAACCGGAATAGATATTTAAAATCACTCAACCCAGGTCTGACAACATGTCGTCGGCATACCAATGGTATGCCGACTGTATGCTTAATGAGAACACACTTTCGTCCAAAAGTTACTACACTTTTGCACTTTTAAGCACGCCGATGGTAGACCATCGGTATGCCGATCTCTCAATACTTCTCTAATACTCTTCAAAACTATAGTTCAAGTCAACTCCATTTTGTCGCATGCGATTTTTTGAGGTTCTTCGACACACCAATGACGCTCATCGTGCTTTAGCATGTTCTACAAATAGGAAGGAAACACTACCATTCTAATTCAAAAATCAAACCTTTTTTCCCCTTCACTTTCTTTAATTTTTAACCTAAACCAAGTTTTTAGCTAAAATTGATTTGTGACTATCGAGTAGACAAACCGAAGCTTAAGTTATTAGTTGATTGTTAAATACACACATCTGGAATAATTAGGTTCCCACATCAAATACTAAGCAAAGACTACAAAGAATCAGTTGTCTGCATTTTTGAGTTGTTTAGAAACGTATTGGACACAACACAGATATTTAAAAATATATCATAATATGCCAAAATATATGCCATATCCCTATGTCCATAATGTTCCATGTTGTATTCGTGTCCTCACAAGATATGGTCTAACCATCTCGAGTTCTCGACCTATGAAAGAGAACCTTTTGCAAGTGATTGATAAGGCCCAAATCAAAGACCTAAATATGAAACAATAGCTTTCTGTTGGAGTGAGTGGGGTTCCCAACCTATGTGGAGAAGATCCCGGAGTGCGACGAGCGCCGTTCGATGTCGAAGAAGCTCGAAAAGTAGGCAACAAGTTGCTACTACTGCTGCTGCTTACCAGAGGGAGGTTCTGGAAGTGGGCCACTGAGTTCGGGCCGAACTCGGTCCCAGGCCGAGTTCTGGCCGAACTCGGTCTGGCCATTCCAGAATGTTGCTGGTAGGTTCTGTTCGCCCGACACAGAGTTCTGGCCGAACTCTGTGTCGTCGGGGCTGAGGCAGAAATCTGGGTGATTTTCCACCATTGGATCTAATCTAACGGTCCAGGTTTGTTGCGGGATTAGGGAGTTAAGTTGGGATTTCCAAACCCTAATCAATGGTAACACAATTGTAGCACACAACAAGAGGAGAGAGAGGAAGGAGGCAAGAGTGCCATTTACAACTTCGGAAGAGAAGACGGAGGATTGAAGGTCATTTTTCGAAGGAGATCGCGTTCGGGTAATCTCTACTCGTCGTTCTCGCTCTTCGTAGCCTTGTAATCATTGTTCTTACTTCTGAGTGTTGTAGGAATCCGATTTGGATTGGGAGAAGTTTGTAGAGGGTGTAATTCTTCTATTTCATTAGTGGAGGCTTCTCAGGGTTGGACTTCGATCGTCCCGTGGTTTTTCTCGCAAGGGTTTTCCACGTCAAAAATTCTCTGTGTCTGTGTGGTTTGTTTTTGGTGTTTTGGTTCGTGCGTTGTTTGCTCGGTTCTCTCGCAGGTATTCTCTAGTTTGGGGAAAGGTTTCTGCGTTTCTTTCCCAACAGAGTGGTATCAGAGCCAGGTTCTGGAATTCAGAAGGGTGTCAGGAGTTGACAGAAACTAGAGATGAGAGATGGACGCGAAGTCGGTGTGCATGGTGAACCTGAACGGCACCAACTATCACTATTGGCGGAGCAAGATGAAAGATTTGTTGTTCGTCAAGAAGCTGCATCTGCCCGTATTTGCTTCCGAGAAGCCCAGTGATAAATTCGAGGAGGACTGGACATTCGAGCATATACAGGTGTGTGGGTACATACGGTAGTTTGTTGATAAGAACGTGTACAACCACGTTGCCAATATTGAGCACGCGAAGACATTATGGGATAAGCTGGGATCTCTATACGCGAAGAAGACCGGGGTAAACAAGTTGTTCCTGATCCGAATGATGATGGGTCTGCGGTACAAAGATAGGGCGTCTATTACGGATCACTTGAGTGATTTCCAGGGCGTGGTTGACCAGCTGTCTTCTATGGGAGTCAAGTTCGACGACGAAGTTTAGGGACTATGGCTGCTGTGTACATTGCTAGACTCGTGGGAGACCGTACGAGTATCTATGATCGCTTCTGCTCCAGAGGGCGTGGTCAGTCTGGAGTTTGCCAAGAGCGGGGTGCTGAATGAAGATATGCGGAGACATTCTCAGGGCTCTTCATCCACATCCCACCACTCAGAGGCATTGGTTTCAGAGAGCCGCAGAAGGGGCAAAAGCAGGGGTCCAGGTGGTGGCAGAGACAAGAGCAGGGGGAAGTCCAAGGGTCGGTATGAGGACTCAGAGTGTTACCATTGTGGTAAGAAGGGCCACATCAAACGAAATTGTTTCGCTTGGAAGAGAGAGAAGAAGGGCGACAAGGGGAAGCAAGATGAGAACACAACAGCGGCGGCCTCGATACATAGAGGCGATGTGATCGTCGTAGGTGATGAGGTCATTACTAACCTCGTCTGCGATGACAATTCTTGGCTGGTGGACTCAGGGGCTTCAGCACATGTATCTCACAACAGGGCACTGTTTGCCACTTATACTACAGGCGACTGTGGAGTGTTGAAGATGGGCAATGGAGATGTATCGAAGGCGGTTGCCGTTGGAGATGTGCATTTAAGAACGAAGACGGGTGCGGTTCTTGTTCTCAAGGATGTTCGTCATGTCCCTGATATCCGTTTCAACCTGGTGTCGGTTGGAAGGTTGGATGACGAGGGATTCTTCAGTCTCTTCGGGAACAGTCAGTGGAAGCTTTCTAGGGGTTCGATGGTGATTGCCAGAGGAATCAAGAAGTCCGGTCTCTACTATATGGAGGGGAGCGCACAAGGGGCACAGGAGGTGAACGCAGTTAGTGATGCGTCTACCGAATTGTGGCACAGGCGGCTCGGCCATATCAGCGAGAAGGGGATGAGCTACTTGGTGAACAGGAAGGTAATTCCAGGGCTCAAGTCTACAAAGTTGGAGAAGTGCACGCACTGCTTAGCTGGGAAGCAAAATAGGGTGTCTTTCTAAAGTCACCCAAGTTCAAGGAAGCCGGCGTTGCTCGAGTTGATTCACTCGGATGTCTGCGGTCCTATGAAGGTAAAATCTATTGGTGGTGCTTCTTACTTTGTAACTTTTATTGATGACTGTTCCAGGAAGGTTTGGATCTATGCCTTAAAGACCAAGGATCAGGTGCTGCCTACTTTTAAAGAGTTTCAGGCCTCTGTTGAAAGAGAGACGGGCAAAAAGTTATTGTGTGTTCGGTCCGACAATGGCGGCGAATACATCGGTCCCTTTGATGCGTATTGTAGAGAGCAGGGGATACGACACCAGAAGACTCCGCCAAAGATACCTCAGCTCAATGGTGTAACGGAGCGCATGAACAGGACACTGATGGAGAGGATGCGGTGTTTGCTGTCAGAAGCAAACTTGTCGGGCAGTTATTGGGGTGAGGCTCTTCTCATAGTTGCTTATGTTATTAATTTGTCTCCTAGTGCTCCTTTACAGGGTGATGTGCCTGACAAAGTATGGTACGGCAAAGAGCCGTCATACAATCACCTGCGAGTGTTTGGCTGTAAGGCCTTCGTGCATGTACCGAAGGACGAGAGGACCAAACTTGAGCCAAAGACGAGGCGATGCGTCTTTGTCGGCTACGGTCGGGATGAGTTTGGCTATAGACTCTACGACCCGGTGGGAAGAAAGCTCTACATAAACAGAAACGTGGTGTTCATCGAGGATCAGACCATGACCAATACTCAGGATTCCGAGATGCCTTCTGAGGCTGAGGAATTTCCTGAGTTAGAGTCATTTCGCTTCGAGCAGTTTCCAGAGGACATCGCAGAGGATCCAGTTATGGGGGAGCCAGTAGATGGAGTAGCTCCCAACCTTGATCATCAGCTTGCTGATGGTGGTCAGGGTGTCCCTCAGGAGGATAAGCATGCCGGAGAGGTAGTTCCTGAAGGGGAGGAGGCTGTCGGTATACAGCCAGCACCAGTGGCTCCACTGAGAAGGAGTGACAGAGATCGTCGACCATCTACGAGATACTCACCGAATGAGTATATGCTATTGACTGACGGGGGAGAGCCCGAAAGTTTTGCAGAGGCTATGGAAGACGAACAAAGGTAGGAGTAGATGGAGACCATGCAAGAGGAGATGAGTTCCTTGCACACTAATTCCACTTATGAGCTGGTGCGGTTGCCAAAGGACAAGAAGGCTTTGAAGAATCGATGGGTGTTTAGAGTGAAGCAGACGGATGATGCTACTCGCCCTCGATACAAAGCGAGGCTGGTAGTTAAAGGCTACGGTCAGCGGAAAGGCATGGATTATGATAAGATCTTTTCGCCTGTCATCAAGCATTCGTCTATTCGGGTGGTGCTAGCATTAGCAGCCAGTCTCGACTTGGAGGTCGAGCAGATGGACGTGAAGACGGCATTCCTCCATGGTGATCTTGAGGAGGAGTTGTACATGGAGCAGCTGGAGGGATTCTGTGAGAAGGGCAAGTCACATTTGGTCTGCCAGTTGAGGAAGAGCTTGTATGGTCTAAAGCAGGCTCCGAGGCAGTAGTATAGAAAGTTCGAGTCGTTTATGGGGGAGCATGGTTATGCATGGACGACGTCGAATAACTGTGTATTTGTGAGATATTTTGCCGATGATGATTTCATCATTTTATTGCTCTATGTTGATGATATGCTATTAGTGGGTCGGAATGCCACTATGATAGCGGAGCTGAAGCGCCAACTGGGCACGGCCTTCTCTATGAAGGATTTGGGCACAGCAAAGACTATTCTTGGGATGGAGATCAGCCGAGAGAGAGAGTCCAAGCTGCTACACTTGTCCCAAAAGAAGTACATTTACCGGGTACTTCAGCGTTTCGGTATGGACGGGTCGAAGAAAGTGAGTTGCCCCCTTGCGGCTCACTTTAAGCTCACTGAGGAGCAGTGTCCATCTACCGAGGACGAAAAGGAAGATATAGAGTGGGTTCCATATGCCTCAGCTGTGGGAAGCCTTATGTATTCCATGGTGTGCACGAGACCAGATATTGCTCATGCAGTTGGTACGGTTAGCAGGTATTTTTCAAATCCTGGAAGGGTACATTGGAGTGCGGTCAAGTGGATTCTACGATATCTTCAGGGCACTGCTGTTTGGAGACTTTCCTTTGGTGGTGACGAGCCGAAGCTGGTTGGGTATACCGACGCTGATATGGCTGGAGATGTAGACACGAGGCGATCGACTTCGGGCTACGTGATGATGCTTGCGGGAGGAGCGGTATCGTGGCAGTCACGGTTGCAGAAGTGTGTTGCCTTGTCGACGACGGAGGCGGAATACATTGCGGCAACGGAGGCTTGCAAGGAGTTGTTGTGGATGAAAAAGCTGCTGCAGGAAATGGGACTGAAGCAAGAGCAGTATACTTTGCTTTGCGACAGTCAGAGTGCTATTCACCTTGTGAAGAATCAGACGTTTCATAGCCGGTCCAAACACATCGAGACTCGGTATCATTGGATACGGGATGTGGTTGAGAAGAAGGACGCGGAGCTTGAGAAGGTTCATACAGATGACAATGGAGCTGATATGTTCACGAAGATTCTACCAAGGGGGAAGTTTGAGTACTGCAGGTAGATCGTCGGGATGACGATATCCTCCCCATAGTTGTGAAGGGGGAGATTTATTGGAGTGGGTGGGGTTCCCAACCTATGTGGAGAAGATCCCGGAGTGCGACGAGCGCCGTTCGATGTCGAAGAAGCTCGGGAAGTAGGCAACAAGTTGCTACTGCTGCTGCTGCTTACCAGAGGGAGGTTCTGGAACTGGCCACCGAGTTCGAGCCGAACTCGGTCCCAGGCCGAGTTCTGGCCGAACTCGGTCTGGCCATTCCAGAATGTTGCTGGTAGGTTCTGTTCGCCCGACACAGAGTTCTGGCCGAACTCTGTGTCGTCGGGGCTGAGGCAGAAATCTGGGTGATTTTTCACCATTGGATCTAATCTAACGGTCCAGGTTTGTTGCGGGATTAGGGAGTTAAGTTAGGATTTCCAAACCCTAATCAATGGTAACACAATTGTAGCACACAATAAGAGGAGAGAGAGGAAGGAGGCAAGAGTGCCATTTACAACTTCGGGAGAGAAGACGGAGGATTGAAGGTCGTTTTTCGAAGGAGATCGCGTTCGGGTAATCTCTACTCGTCGTTCTCGCTCTTCGTAGCCTTGTAATCATTGTTCTTACTTCTGAGTGTTGTGGGGATCCGATTTGGATCGGGAGAAGTTTGTAGAGGGTGTAATTCTTCTATTTCATTAGTGGAGGCTTCTCAGGGTTGGACTCCGATCGTCCCGTGGTTTTTCCCGTAAGGGTTTTCTACGTCAAAAATTCTCTGTGTCTGCGTGATTTGTTTTTAGTGTTTTGGTTCGTGCGTTGTTTGCTCGGTTCTCTCGCAGGTACTCTCTAGTTTGGGAAAAAGTTTTCGCGTTTCTTTCCCAACACTTTCTCCTTACAAATTTCACTACTGATGGAAGGTTTTGGTGACTATACATTTTCTATAAGGCATATCACTAAGTAAAAGTAACTCCTATCTTTTTCTTTAAGAAAACCCTAAATATTTCCATTTGAAAGCACTTTATCCAGCCTCTTTTAAATATATAGGATCCCATATTATAAATAAAGAGAGGTATTTACTTTTCACTTGAAATAATGACTGTGAGATGATGATTACTTTTGCTGACAGAGAACCAAAAGTACCCAACGAACTCAACAACTATGTTGGGCAGTCACAAACATGATTCAACATGATAAAGACACCGACAAAATAATACATAGTTTTAGGATGTGCTTGTAATGACTTGTCCAACATGATGCACCATGGATATGGCATCAATTTTAGGCGTGCCCGAGGCTTCCTGCTAGTTGACAAGTATTCTATTTTTGATCTCTTGCAACCTGGGGACAACATCTCTCATCATAAGTCTTTCATTTGGCAAGTCCTTCGAACAATGTAAGCCCACCTCTATGATAGATGAGAGGCATCTATGCAAAATGTTCATTCTGTCTGAATGTTGTTGCGTGTTGGTAAAATCGGTTCTAAGGATATTACAATCTATAATTTCCAACATAGTAGCAGGATATGCATTGCATACCCATTGTCTCAGATTTAGTCCCCCAATGAATATTGTGTCAACTGGCTTCTTTCCAGTGACTAATTCAAGTAGCATAATCCCAAAGCTGTAGACATCTCCCCTTGTTGTAATTCCTCCAGTTGACCCATACTCTGACGCACAGATTCTAGTTAGTGACAGTAAATTAACATAAAATAATGAGTGTATATTAGAAAATATTGAGTACCTGGAGCCATATAGCCGATGGTGCCTATGTTGTTGGTTGTCAATATAGACTTGTTGTCAATGAGCATTAGTTTGGCAATGCCAAAGTCGCTTACGTGTGCTACCATATTTTTGTCCAATAGAATGTTGCTAGGCTTCAGATCACAATGTACTATGACATGAGGATGTTGGTGATGAAGGTATTCTAAGCCCAATGACACGTCCAACATTATGTTTATCCTTTGAAGTATGGTCAAGCACTGCTTGTCAGAGTACAACCACTTGTCCAGACTTAGATTTGGCATGAACTCGAGAACCAATGCCTTGAACTCCAAGTTTGAACAAGTACTGATGATTTTCACAAGATTTCTATGCCGAACCTGGCCCAAAGTACGACATTCTGCATCAAAACTCCTTGAAGCCCCTTCAACTTCTAAATTCAAGACTTTTACTGCAACAACCAACCCATCATCTAGACTTCCTTTATATACCTTGCCAATGCTACCTCTTCCTAGTAAGTTGGCTTCATTGAAGTTGTCGGTTGCACGAGCTAGCTCAAAGTATGGAATCCATCTATGGTAATTCAAACACGGTGACTCCTCCTTAGATGAGGCCTTAGCATTCTTCATAATATTATTGATGAAGAGACAAAAGCAAGCGAGAAACACCAATGCAAAAGCTACATATGGGAGGACATATTTGAGAAATCGCAATTTTGCACTTGAACTAGATGTCATGACAGGGCAGGGTGGAAATTGTAATTGAGGTGCTCCACATAGTGCTCGATTTCCCACCAAAGATGTGATGCTGACATTTGAGAATACTTTGCCCTCTGGTATTTCTCCTTCCAACATGTTGAAAGAGAGGTCTAAACTATTGACATAGGATAGGTTTGAGAAGGACTTGGGTATGACACCAGAGAGAAAATTATGCGAAAGATTTAGATATTTGACATTGAATAATCTACCGAGCTGCTGTGGAATTTGGCCATGGAATGAATTATTTGACAGATCTAAATATGTAATACTTTGGAGTTCCCCAAGTGCACTAGAGATGTCACCTGACAGACGATTACTCCAAAGATCTATATAGTCTATGCCCTTCAATTTTGCCATCTGTAAAGAAAGTAAGCCCTCAAGTCTATTTTGATATAGGTTCAAAGTAATGAGTCCCGGTAGGCTCCATATGCTCAAGGGAATGGTTGATGATAACTTGTTCACAGCTAATTCAAGGATTTGTAGCCCACTAATGTTACCTACAGAATCTGGTATCTGTCCCGAGAGTTCATTCTCTGGAAGGCTGATTCTTGACAGTCTAGTCATTAAGCCGATATCGGATGGTATTGATCCTGTAAATATATTATCACCCAGATACATCTCTTGGAGCTTCGTCAGCCTCAAAAGTGTCGTCGGGATCTTTCCCCTCAGCTCATTACTCGACAGAGCTAGAGAAATCAGGCTGCTCAAATTTCCTAGTCCTGCAGGGATGCTTCCTCTGATGCGGTTCTGGGAAACTTCAAAATAATTAAGATTCGTCGATAGATTTCCACAGGCATCCGGAAAAACACCTACAAATTGATTATCCATCACTTCGATAGTATGTAGATACCTACAGTTGGTGAGAGATGCGATGAAATCCAGCCCTCCTGATAGAGCATTCGCTGACATGGCCAAGATCCGAAGGAATGGCATCGACTTGCTAACTGTAGCCGGCACTGGCCCGGTGATCTTGTTGCCCGTAAGTTCGAGAACAATCATGTTGGAAGCATTGCATAATGAAATTGGTATCGAACCTGCAATACCATTATCATGCAAGTAAAAATACTGGAGATTCACTAGATTCCCCAGCTCCTTGGGAATTTCCCCTTCCAAGTCATTGAAGCCCAGAAAGAGGACCCGGAGCTTCGTGAGGTTGCACAACGAAGCCGGGATGGCTCCGGTGAATTGATTTTGTCCCAGGGACAAACGCACAAGCTCCGACAGATTCCCGAATGAGGATGGTACGTTTCCGGTTAGCTTATTTCTATTGAGGAGAACCTGTCGCAGTGTCGAACATCGGGCGAGGTCCGCTGGGATGTGGCCGGTTAGTGAGTTGTCCGTAATTGATACCCCTTCTATTCGAGGGAGCAGAACTGGCGTGGGGAGAGAGCCAGAGAGGTTGTTATAGGACAAGTCGACGGAGACGAGTGAGGACATGTTGAATATTGATCGAGGGATCGGACCGGAGAGGAGGTTCCGGCCGAGGAGGAGCGTCGCGAGCCGGGGAAGCCTGCCCAGGGAGTCAGGGATGGTGCCGGAGAGGGAGTTGTTGGAGAGGTCGAGGGAGGCGAGGAAGGAGAGGTTGGAGAGGTGGGGAGGGATGGTGCCTTGCAAGGAGAAGCTGCTGAGGTTGAGGAAAACGACCCTCGGCTGCCGACGCCGGCTGCACCCGACACCGATCCAGGTGCAGAAGGAGGCGTCCGTGGTCCAATTTGCTGCCATAATATCGGAAGCATCATGACTGCTGGCTTTGAGAGCGAGCAGGGATGACAAGTCAGTGGAGTTGTCCACTGAGACTGCAGCCGATGTTGCTGGATGTGGCATGAACGGAATAAGTAGCAGTAGCAGTAGCAGTAGCAGTAGCAGTAGGTATTGGTTGCTTGAGAATAGAAATGCATGCACTTCCATGTCTCTGTATATATATATTTTTTGATCCAGGTAGGGGACCTATAGTTTCATATATATACACGAGGAGTGACCAAGATCCTCACTATTAAATTTCTTGAAAATCCTCTAAATAGTAGCCATTGAATTTATTCTCTTAGAAGCTGCTGCTTATGGGGTTCGGTATATGCGTCAAAGACACATAATTATTGTAACATATATAAACTAATATCAAGTTTATTAGTTTATATTTAATGCTATTTGTCCTATTAATTTGTCCTAATTCTCATTGTTGCCCTTTTTTTTTAAGGTGTCATTATTGCCGTTTTAGTATTAATGCGTGAGCCGTTTTAGTATTTGTATAAGACATACACAGTAAGCTAATTGCGATGATGAGAAAAACTAGAAACTAAGAAGTCTATTATTAGTTTAATTTAATGTATGTTTGGACTTTGTGTTGGCACTTGGCACACAGCATAATTCTATTTGTGCTGATTCTTATCGCTGCCGTTTTGGTATTTTATGTAGCTAACTGCGATACCGAAAAGGCTACACACACATTAAGCTAATGGCGATAAGAAAAAGGCTACAACTAAGAAGTTAATTATTAAGTTTTTAATGCATGTTTTGAGTTTTTGTTGGCACTTGGCACACAACATAATCCTATTTGTCATATTCTCATTGCTGCCGTACGTTCTTGTATGTGAGCCACACACACTAAGCTAATCGCTATAATGAAAGAAAAACTACAATGGACTACAGGAAATATAAAAAAGAAAAAAAATCCGGCCCAAAAGTTGTTTGGTTGGATGTAAATGGAAATAAATGCTCCATTGTAAGTGACTATAATAAACTCTTTTTTTGAGATAAATTGTTTTGAATAGATACCCCTACAATCATCATATAATTAATAAAAGATGTCAAAAAATGCAAAAGTATAATACTCCGATAATGCGATAAAAGATAAAATCCAACAAAATAATTACTTATCCAATAAGATTATAATTGATAACTATGTCTTCTAGTCAGTAGCTTACCCAACTAGAAGCTATCAAAGTCGTGGATTGGACCACACCAAGTATTTAAAGTATTCTTAATCATAGGTGAACTCCCACCTCCAAAAGTTCATCCTAAAATATACATGAAAGACTACCAAAATATACATGAAAGGCTTCTCAAAGTGTGTAAGTCATCCATATCCTCACCCTTGGGGGAGTACAAAACTTCTACCAAGTTTTATACCTACATGCTCTATTGAAATGTCCTAAAGAGATAATGAAGAACTATAAGTTCTTCAGACAATATGGATTATTACCATTGTTAGAAGAAAACGTCTCTAGCTCCAGACTTGAGCAATCGTGCATGGGTCCTATGTATGCAATTACAAAGAGCAAAAGTTTCTTACAGAAATTCCAAAAAAATAAAGAAGCTTATGGAGGTTCGAAATATTGGTGTTCTAAAGGCTAATGGCCTCTCTTCTATGATCAAACAATTGAGCATAGAGGAAGATTATGAAATTGAAGCTGTCACGATCTCTACAAGGGCTAAATGTCAAGGGTCTTCGACCTACTTGTTTCACCTTCAAAGCCATGGAACAGGCCATCAAGAACATTGATGGTCATATGTTTGGAAGAATATTCTGGCAGAAAATCATTTACTTCTGCCACTATTCAAATTGCGGTGGAGCTAGGGTGTCACACCCAAGATTTTTTCGCTTCACCTAGATGGTTTTGCACAAGTGTATCAAGCCAAAGGGTTACTTGAGGGAACCCTCCGGAAAACTCTAGAATTTTGTCTCGTCTTTGAAAAAAATTCTTGAATATTCCTCTCGGATTATCTTTGAAAGATTTTCGTGATATTTTTTGCATCTAGAAGTTTTAAGAGGATCCATACCATTTCTGGATAGCTATCATGTAAATTTTTTTTTTATTAACTAAGAAGTATTGTAAATATCTAGGTTTTAGAAAAGTTGCAACCATTAGTTGGTTGACACATGGCATAATCACAATCTTTCATGTAGAGCCCTTGAGACTATATAAACGGGGGATGCCTTATTTTGTTACTCACCATCTAAGAAGTTTTTATAAACTCTCTAGTATAGTAAAGTTTTCAATATTCTAATCTCTCTATCTCTCTCTCTCTCTCTCTCTCTCTCTCTCTCTCTCTTGCTCCACACTTTTTCATTCTTGTCTTAGCGTACTAGCTAAGTATTTAGGAAAGGTTTTCATGGGTCTTCGATGAGGAAGTTCGTGCATCACACGGATCGAGGTATAAGAAAAAAAATACTAAGTCTGTGACAAGTGGTACCAAAGAAAAGGTCGGTTAGTACTGTTAGTCCCTTGGCGAACAATCGATGGAAAAACACGATTTCAGAAACTATTGTAAAGACAATGTTTCCAGCAACAACACCCTAAAGAAGGTGATGTTGTATTACGAGAATCTAAAAAGATTATTTCGTAATATTTCTCGAAGGCAACAAAACCGTATAACTTCTAAAGAGAAGCGACGGTATTCTCGAAGGCAACAGAGGAAGAAGAAAGCCTGCTGGGGTGAAAGATCACCGGCGCTCAAAGCTATATCCGCCTTACGGACAAGCCTCCAGGAACCAGCAAGTTCGAAGAGAACTTTAGAACGCTGGCCAAAAATGTCGACGACTCCTCGGAATAGCAGCAGCACTTCTCTCTCTCTCTGGAAATTCTCTGATTATTTTCTGTAACCCTGGAGAGAGGAGATTCTGCTGATATTATAGGCACGAGGTGGGCTTTTCGAATTCTGAACGCACGCCCTGGATTAATGCCAGATCCGGATTTTCTGGATCTGAGCCATTTCCGGATCTGAGCCCACAAGACCCGCGGACGTTACATAATTTGAACGGCCCACTCGACCCGCTCGACCCGTACGCTCCGTACGCTCCGTACGCCTCGCACGCCACGCAGGGCCGCGCAGAGGCTCACGCACGAGCGCAACTAAAGCGCACAATGCGCCTTGCGACGAGCTGTCGTGCTAAGTGCAAAGTGCAATCAAAAAGTCACAATAAGCCTCAAAAGCCCATTAGCCCAAGCCCAAGCCCGAGTCCGAGCCCGAGTCCGAGTCCGAGTCCGAGTCCGAGTCCGAGTCCGAGTCCGAGTCCGAGTCCGAGTCCGAGTCGCTAAGCCCCTTCGGGGCTTAGCTCCAATAGATTTAAATCTATTTTCATTTGGCCAAAAGTTGGTTTTTTATTCTCACCTCTATGTAAAATCCTCCCACATGGCACCCTCCATTGGGCCTCAACCCATGTGCATCTCTCTATTCCTTCATAAGTAATATATAGAGATACATATTGGTGTGATTTTCCGATGTGGGACTATCTTTTAACAATAGAGTGTTGTGAACACACAACTCATAGAATAAAATACCAACAATCTCCCACATATCTCTATATATATGAGTTAAGCGTTCCACATAATAACTGTCCATTATGCATTAGGATAGATGTCGCTGACGACTTGAATCTTCCCGCATGGGTTGAACAACAGTATGATACAAGAATGGACTACGCCTTGAATTCTGTATCACAGCTGTAATTTTTCCCACTCATATAATATAGTTATCTGTGCTTCTGGCTGCACATTAAAGGCCTTGTGCCAGCCTGGATTTCAATGTTTGTATTTTGGGCGTCTACAAATTTACCCTCAAGAGACGGCCTATTTCTCTTTCCATACATTATAGGTGAGTTCTTTATAAAGAGTCATGGCATGAAGCATTGCGCTCCTTTGCAGTGCTACGTCGCTATGACATGGCTCAACGCCGAGGCTTTACCCCACCTGGGTACCTCATCGTAGTGTCATACTACTGTAGCATGAGGTCACAATCCTCTTTGTAGTGCCAAACTACTCAGCATGAAGCCTTGCGCTTCCGTGCGGTGTTACGCCGCTATGACATGGCTTACAAAGCCGAGGATTTACCCTTCCTGGTACCTCTTCGTGGTGTCATGCCACTGTAACATGAGGATACTGTCCTCTTTGTAGTGCTGTCTACACCTCTTTATGATTATGCAACATTAGGCTACCTGCCTATATGCGGTGCTACTCCGCCTGTGACTTGGCTAACAAAGCTGAGGCATTACCCCTACCTGGGAACCTCATGGTGGAGTCACCCCACTGTAGCATGGAGTTGTAACACTCCTTTGTGGTTGTTGCGCCACCATGCTTCCTGTAAAGCATAACAGACCTTCACTCAGTCTGAGAACTCATTAAGGCATTATGCCATCCTTTCCACGGGATCAATTTTTCGTAGAAAATTCATAGTAGACAACAGTGGTTCTGGGTCCGAAACCTTTACATGTTCCGCAGAACAAGTACCCACTGTTAACTAATATTTTTTCAGTCAATAGTCCTCCCTTGAATCAAAAAATTAGATATCTGGTAGATTTCTCTTTGAACCAATAACATAAAATTTATTGATAGGATTATAATGACACAATATTAGAATGCCTTCAAACCCATCTTCCTTGCTGTGTCCTCGACCAGCTGTCGTTTGAGGCCTTTCGTGAATGGATCCGCCAGGTTCTCCTGACTCCGAACATCGATCACTGCAATGACGCCTCGTTTGATGAGATCGTTCACTGCTCTGTGCTTTAACCGCACAGTCCTCTTCTTTCCGTTAAAGAGTTCATTTGATGCTACTGCTGCTGCCGCCTGGTTGTCACAGTATATCGGGATTGCCGGTATCTGAGCTCCAACCACTGGAAGATCATACATGAGCTCCCGAAGCCACTCTGCTTCATCTGCAGCAGCATCCAATGCAAAGAATTCAGATTCCATGGAGGAGCGAGATAACATTGTCTGCTTCTTCGATTTCCACGATATAGCAGCTCCGCCCAAAGCGAATATGAATCCACCTGTCGAATACTCGCTCTCCACCTCTGAACACCAGCTAGCATCACTGAAGCCTTCCACTACTGACGGATCTCCGCTGTAGTATAGTGCAAATGTCTGAGTCTTTTTTAGATATCTCATAACACGCTTCACAGCGTTCCAGTGTTCAACGCCTGGGTTGCTAGTGAACCGACTCAGCATTCCCACCGCAAAAGCTATGTCAGGCCTTGTGGCAGTAGTAGCGTACATCAAGCTTCCGATGACGCTAGCGTACTCCAACTGCCTGACGCTTTCCCTCGAATTTGGCTCCAGCTTCTGATCACTCCGGTACGGTGTATCAATTATAGGAAGATCTTGATACCCGTAGCGAGTGAGCATCTTTTCAATATAATGAGATTGTGACAGCGCTATTCCAGTACCTGTTCGGATGATCTTGAGCCCCAAGATTACGTCGGCATCCCCCAAGTCCTTCATACTGAACTTGGTCGAGAGGAATTTCTTTGTCTCTGTGACGCAGTCTAAATCCGTACCTAGGATTAGCATGTCGTCCACGTAAAGACAAACGATTACTCCTCTTCCGTCAGCAAACTTCGTATAGACACACTTGTCTGTTTCACTGACCCTGTAGCCATTTAACCTTATCACCTTGTCAAACTTCTCATGCCATATTTTGGGAGCTTGTTTCAAACCATACAAAGACTTCATCAACTTGCAGACTTTGTCTTCCAGACCTCTGACGACAAAACCTTCTGGTTGTTGCATGTAGATCTCTTCGGTCAGCTCGTCATTAAGGAATGCCATTTTCACATCCATCTGATGTATCACCAGCTTGTGTATTGCTGCTAGAGCAATTAACAATCTGATGGTTGTCATCCGAGCTACTGGAGCATAAGTGTCAAAGTAGTCGATCCCCTGCTTCTGAGCAAACCCCTTGGCCACTAGCCTGGCCTTGAACTTGTCAATGGTTCCATCTGCTTTCATCTTCTTCTTGAAGATCCATTTGCATCCGATGGGTCTTGCTCCTTCTGGCAGGTCAACTAACACCCATGTGTTGTTGGAGGTGATTGACCCAATCTCGTTGTCTATCGCCTCCTTCCAGAATACAGCATCTCTGGTCTTCATCGCCTCATCATAGGTAAGCGGATCTGCTTCCACATGATAGGTGACGAAGTCATCTCCGAAGTCATCTCCGAAGTCTTTCGGCCTCCTTACTCGCTTAGTTGACGGCTCAGCGAGTTCTGGTTCAACTGGTGTCTCTTCGACAATAGCTTCTTCTTGGACTACTGGTTCGATAAGGACTTCTGTCTGCTTTGCACTCTCATCATTCTCCGGAAGATCCGCGAGAACAATATTTTTGTGCCTTGCAAACTTGTCTTCAAAATATTCAGCATCGCGAGATTCAATGATATGATTTGATTCTATATCAAGGAATCTCCGAGCGTCACTCTTCTCGGCATAACCCAAGAAGATAGCCTTAGTAGTCCTAGTCCCCAGCTTCTGAATCTTCAGATCTGGGAGCTTCACATAAGCCAGACACCCCCACACTCGAATGACATTCAAGTTAGGTCTGACTTTGAACCATAGTTCATGAGGGGTTATATCCGAAGTTGCATACGGTACTCTATTGAGAATGAAAGTAGCCGTTAATGCAGCTTCTCCCCAGAAGCTCTTTGGAAGACCCGCAGTCAACAGCATAGAGTTCATCATCTCTGTCAACGTTCTGTTCTTCCTTTCTGCTACTCCGTTGGATTGAGGAGAGTACGGAGCCGTCGTCTCATTTATGATTCCATGTTCTTTACAGAATGATGAGAAATCATGAGACCGATACTCCCCGCCTCGATCACTCCTTAGCCTTTTGAGTTGTTGTCCAGTTTACCGTTCAGCCTCGGCCCTAAACTCCTTAAACTTCTCGAATGCTTCGTCTTTAGACTTGAGCAAGTAGACAAAAGCATACTTTGAGAAGTCGTCGATGAAAGTAATAAAATACTTCATCCCGACTTTTGTAGAGAATTGCTTGAAATCACAAATATCTGAGTGAACCAACTCCAGAAGATCTGTGCTTCGATGGACCCTGTGAAAGGGTTTCCTTGTGATCTTCGTCTGAGCACACACTTCACATTTCTCTACCTTACCCCCACACTTGGAGATAAGTCCTAGGCTAGACATTTTGTTAATTCTTTTACAATGAACATGTCCTAGCCTATTATGCCACAACTCAAAAGAATAGTTTAAAGTAGAATAGCATTAATATTATTTTTCTGGGTTACAACAAGCTGAATTTTGTACATTCCTTCAGTCTGGAAAGCTTTTCCGAAGAATGTACCCTTCTTGGACATCACCATCTGGCCAGCATTGATGTCCATCCTCAAGCCTGCGTTACAAAGCAGGCTCCCAGAGATCAGGTTCTTAGCAATTGTAGGAACATGCTTCACTCCTTGAAGCGTCAGAGTGTTCCCCGATGTAAGTTTCAGCTCCACCGTCCCGATCCCCAGTACTTCAGCTTGTGCCTGGTTTGCCATTAAGACTTTCTCGGAAGTTGGCTCATATGACTCGAACCATTCCTTGTCTGAGCAGACATGACATGTCGCACCAGTGTCTATCCACCAGTCCGAGTCAACTCCCGCATTTGCAACCTGTGCTATCATTGCAACCAGATTAGTAACCAAAGAAACCTTACTAGGCTCACCTTTTTCTGGTTCCTTGCAGTTACTTTTGTAGTGGCCCTTCTTCCCACATTTGAAACAAGTCACATGGGACTTGGATTTCTGATTCTTGAATGAAGGACTCTTCACTTTCAGATTAGTGAAGTCCTTCTTCTTCTTATGAGGAGAAGCCGCCTGCTTCCCCTTGTACTCTCTGGTTTGGACCAGATTTGCTTTCGCCAGTTGTTTGGACAGAGAATCCATCTTCTGTTGAGAGCGCATCTCGTCCTCAATATGGATCTCTTGCAGGAGATCTTCCATACATATGTCCAGCTTCTTGCGGTGCATCCTTGCATAGAAGTTGCTCCACCCCACAGGAAGTTTAGAGACGATTCCTCCAACGACAAACTTGTCGACAAGAGGCATCTTCTCGTCATCTAATTTTTGGCGCAGCTTCAGAAACTCCTTTACTTGGGGCAGCATAGCCTTCTCATCTTCGAAGGTCCACTTGTGGTATCTTTCAACCAAGAAGATCTTGGACCGATTCTCGTCATCTTCGTACAATTTCCCCAAGGAGTCCCAAATCTCTTTGGCAGAATTCTTCTTGGAATAAGACTCTGCCAGAGAGTCTTCCATGCTATTGAGAATCAATAGTTTACAGATACTGTTTTCTCTAATCCATTTTGCCTGCTTGGACTTAGCAGCGGCAATAACTTCTGCGGTTCCGGTTGTTGGAACGACCGGTTCTTCCTCATTCAGCACGTGATCAACTTCCACGAGTTGAATGTTTAATGTTACTTTCCGTTTCCAGATTTGGAAATGTTCGCCGTCAAATTTCTCCAACTTGTTAAAGTCGGTATTGACGAGCGATGCACGTGAGTTATCCATCTTTTCGATATAGCTTTGAGATTGTTAGTCCCTTGGCGAACAATCGATGGAAAAACACGATTTCAGAAACTATTGTAAAGACAATGTTTCCAGCAACAACACCCTAAAGAAGGTGATGTTGTATTACGAGAATCTAAAAAGATTATTTCGTAATATTTCTCGAAGGCAACAGAACCGTATAACTTCTAAAGAGAAGCGACGGTATTCTCGAAGGCAACAGAGGAAGAAGAAAGCCTGCTGGGGTGAAAGATCACCGACGCTCAAAGCTATATCCGCCTTACGGACAAGCCTCCAGGAACCAGCAAGTTCGAAGAGAACTTTAGAACGCTGGCCAAAAATGTCGACGACTCCTCGGAATAGCAGCAGCACTTCTCTCTCTCTGGAAATTCTCTGATTATTTTCTGTAACCCTGGAGAGAGGAGATTCTGCTGATATTATAGGCACGAGGTGGGCTTTTCAAATTTTGAACACACGCCCTGGATTAATGCCAGATCCAGATTTTCTGGATCTGAGCCATTTTCGGATCTGAGCCCACAAGACCCGCGGACGTTACATAATTTGAACGGCCCACTCGACCCGCTCGACCCGCTCGACCCGCTCGACCCGCTCGACCCGTACGACCCGTACGCTCCGTACGCTCCGTACGCCTCGCACGCCACGCAGGACCGCGCAGAGGCTCGCGCATGAGCGCAACTAAAGCGCACAATGTGCCTTGCGACGAGCAAAGTGCCATCAAAAAGCCACAATAAGCCTCAAAAGCCCATTAGCCCAAGCCCAAGCCCGAGTCCGAGCCCGAGTCCGAGTCCGAGTCCGAGATCGAGTCCGAGTCCGAGTCCGAGTCCGAGTCCGAGTCCGAGTCGCTAAGCCCCTTCGGGGCTTAGCTCCAATAGATTTAAATCTATTTTCATTTGGCCAAAAGTTGGTTTCTTATTCTCACCTCTATGTAAAATCCTCCCACATGGCACCCTCCATTGGGCCTCAACCCATGTGCATCTCTCTATTCCTTCATAAGTAATATATAGAGATACATATTGGTGTGATTTTCCGATGTGGGACTATCTTTTAACAATAGAGTGTTGTGAACACACAACTCATAGAATAAAACACCAACCGGTACTATGTCGACATCCAAAAATGTCCAAAAGAGGCATGTATCGTCTAAGAAGAGGAACACCAAGACCAACAAGAGAGGCAAGAGCAAGGAGCCTACTGCGGAGCGTACCCTTATCGATCTTGCAGAACATCTCGAGATCTTGGGACGGGTTCGAGGGACATAGGGATGCGCATGGGCTCTGTGGAGCAAAGCAACACGAGGCTAGAGGAGTTCCGTGATGGACTGGAGAGTGATATCGTTTCATCCATGACAATATTACAAGAAAAAAAATCTAAGAGATCCAATCTACACGTGAGAAGAAGCTCAAGGCACATGGTGCAAAGATCAAGAACTTGCACGAAAATGTTCGAGGCTGCGAAGAGCTGAAGACTTTGGTTGACAGTTACAGGAAACTTAAGACCTGAATTGTCATTTTGGAGAAGGCCTTTCAAAATGGTGGATCTTCTAGTAGGGAGGCACTGAGAAGGAAGATCCCCAATACCAAACCCGTTATTAGGCTGTGAGATGCTAAAGAGGTAGAGAACTTCTTGTGGAATGTGGAACGATAATTTAAGGCGTTGCACATTGAGAACGAGTTCGATAGGGTGAATATCGCGTACTTCAAAGAAGATGCCATGTTGTGGTGGCATCGTTGATGCACCGATATTAAGAAGGGTTTCTGTTTAATCGAAACTTAGAAGAATCTAAAGAAAGAGATCAAGTCTCAGTTATACCCGGAGAACTTGGAGTTCGTAGCGAGGCGGAGCTTGCAACAACTCAAGCACACTTGGACAATTAAAGAGTACATTGTAGATTTCAGACGTTTGATGCTCTTAATATCTTGTATGGCGAGGAGTATTATTCTTCTTTCTCTATAGACTTCAACCGAGGACACCTCAAGAATTGTAGTGACAGTGGGTGTAAGACTTGAATGTCTTCGTGGCAGCAACTGAAAGACTCATCGAGTACATGTGAAATGAAAAGAAACCTAAAGCCTAACACAACCAATGAGAATGTCAGGGGAGAGAAGGAGAGATCTTCTAAGGAGTGTCCTTCCAAGTGAAAGAAGCATGAAAAATTCCAAACCAGAGTGATAGTTTTGTGCTTCATATATGGAAAGAATCACTATGCTTGGGATTGGCATAACATGAGCAAACATGTCAATATTGTCCGAAGGGAGGAGGTAGGAGACGAGCAATATGAAGTGAGAGTAGGGCCAGCCCTGGCCCAGGGCAACCGTCCAGGGCCTGTAGTGCCCCGCTCCCTAGATAGACAGAGATATTGGATTACTGGTTCTGGAACAGAAGATGATTGATCTGAGCGAGTGGACAAAGACTCATTTTCTAATTCATTTGTGCCTAATAAGAATCTGTATTTTTGAATAATTGCATTGGTTAATAACAAGATGGTAATCTTTGAGAATGTTAGTACATCGAATCAGTATGCTTGTAAGAGAATGTACATGTTGCCACGCTAAACAAGATAAGATGATGCCATGCTAAAGTTAGAATATTGCTTTATCGTTGAACCATTGCCATGCTTAATAAGAAAAGAATATTCACTGTCCCTGGACTATATGATTTTTTAATGCTACCAAGATGTTACTGTGTTTACATAAGTAGATATGTTCACCATGTAGATATGTTCACCATGTTTCATTATTGTCTGCTTGAATGTTGGAATTGTATGGAATGACCGAATCATATAGAACAATCGAATAAATAGAAAGCACTTGTTGCTTGAAAGAATGGATATGGAACATAGAATAGATGGAAGCATTTTTTTTATCGATAAACTATAGCATCGTAGATATCTTATCTGATAGATTGCATTGATGCATAGATCTGGACAACTTGTGCACAAGGTATAGCCTCTCGACTAGTTCCTGGGGCATTGGAAACCGATTGTCCATGGGGAGATTGAGCACCCTGAGGTAAAAGAGACCTCGCGATTAGGGGCATGTCGTGTCTATTAGTAAGACAAGCTAGAATGTCATAACTGCTAATCATGGGGAATGACCCCTGGATCATCATATAAATAGGTGTCGATTAGTGAAGAGCTGAACCCTGAGCCGGAGCTGCTAGTACGTGTGTATATCAGTGCAGAGCTGAACCTTGAGTCACAACTGCTAGTGTATGCATGTATTAGTACAGAGCTGAGGCTTGAGTCACAGTTGTTAATCGATGAGCATGCATCGATAAAGATTATTTTCAGCCTAACCACGCAGAGACGAACATGGAACACATTGTATATTTAGTTAATTATGTGCTCATTAGTTTATCCTAATCCTTGTCTTATACAGGGATGAAATCGATGACTTTGGGTAAGAATCACCAAACAGTGATGTCCGTTTATGGTTTTTATGTTTCCTTATATGAACTGCTCCCATGACATTTGTTCACATAAAATATTGTTATGAAAAATGATATAGAACTAAATTATTGATATGCTGCAAATTGTTACATGGAGAAAGAATGAGCAATACATGATACGTTTTCTGATATAGTCCCTAATGAACTGTTATGGCTCACGAGACACGCTGCGCACATCATATTAATGAACTGCTATCATACCTAGAGTTTGACCCGTTAGTTGGCTTGAATGAAAGAAATAAAATATTGGTTTTCGAAATGGTTTTCAAAAGAAGTAAACTGACTCTTTACTGCATATGAAATGAACATAGCTAAAATTAGCAAGATCAATATCACATAAATATTTTCTCACTAAATGAACAGTGATCGTTTCAGACGATGTAGCCTTTGTTCACATCACAGGTACGTTAATGTACTGACCCACCACCAGCTTGCCCGTAGGTGCAAGGTGGGTGAAATTAATAATCCGAAGCAATGGCCCGAGCCTATTCCTCAAGAGCCAGAAATCAGAAGAGATACAAAAAGATGGGTTTTTTGTATAAGTTATGATCATCTGTTAAAGAGTTGGTTTTGAATATAAAGGAATGTAATGTATGGAACTAATTATTGTGATACGTATAGTTCATGAGAGATTGTAAGCCAAGTATGACATGTATCAGAGAGATAATGAGATCTTTGTAATTGATTCAAGAAATATTTAAAGATATTGATTTTTGTATCATTGTGTTCACTTTAGTTTTCTGCTATATTGTTCGTTGCTGCTTCAATTTCTATATTTATGTTTTGCTGCGTTATTGTCTATCTTGTCTATTTTGTTATTGTACAGGTCTTGGCCTTGTGCAAGCGTAACTTAGTTTTGCACGACATCACCTCCAAGCGAGGACGAACGATCCTGTGGGATCGGGGCATGACATAATGCTATCAGAGCAACACGATCCTCTGGCCAATTGTCGATTCGTTACAATTTGAGTCTGTCTCTTTGAATCAAAATTTCTTCGCCTACTTGATATCATTGATGAGATAAAAGTTTCATACAATAAGTCCATAAATATTTTTTGAAGCCGACATATATTTTTTTGATTGATTGATTGACTGAGATATGTTATTGAACCTGAGTTTTAATATGATCTGGACCGTGATTTGTATGGATTGATGATAAAGAAGGATGAGGATTATCGCTGCTATGGACATCATAAGTTTATCCTTAAGTTGAGGATGAAACTTTTTTCGATGTGTAATTATGTAGTGCCCCGCTCCGCAAAGGTACTGGATAGACATAGATCAGATTGCTGGCTCTGGAATAGAAGACGATTGATCTAAATGAGTGGAGGAAGACTCAGTTTTTAATTCTTTCACGCTTAATAAGAATCTGTGGTTTGAATAAATGCTTTGGTTAATAAAAAGATGGTCATCTTTGAGAATATTAGTACATCAAATCAGTGTGCTTGTAAAAGATGTACAGGCCATGCTAAACAAGATAAGATGATGCCATGCTAAAGTAATAATGTTGCTTTATTGTTGAACTGTTGTCATGCCTAATAAGAAGAGAATATTCACTGCCCCTGGACTGTATTATATCGATAATAGAAATATATGTTTAATAATACCAAGATGTTACTGTGTTTACATAAGTAGATATGTTCACATGTTTCCTTATCGTCTACTTGAATGATGGAATCGTATGGAATGACCGAATCATATGGAATAATCGAATCAATAGAAAGCACTTGTTGCTTGAAAGAATGGATAGGGAACATAGAATAGATGGAAATGTCTATTTATCGATAAACTGTAGCATCGTAGATATTTTATCTGATAGATTGCATTCATGCATAGATCTGGACAACTTGTGCACAAGGTATAGTCTCTCGATCGGTTCCTGGGGTACTGGAAACCGATCGTTCATGGAGGGATTGGACACCCTGAGGTAAAAGAGACCTCGCGATTACGGGAGTGTCGTGTCTATTAGTGAGATGGGCTAGAATATTCCAACTACTAATCATGGAGAATGACCCGTGGACCATCATATAGATATGTGTCGATTAGTGAAGAGTTGAACCCTGAGTCGTAGCTGCTAGTACGTGTGTATATCAGTACAGAGTTGAACCTTGATCACAGCTGCTGGTGTATTCATGTATTAGTACAGATCTGAGCCTTGAGTCACAGTTGCTAATCGATGAGCATGCATCCATAAAAATTGTTTTCAGCCTAACCATGCAGAGACGAAAAGGGAACACATTGTACATTCAGTTAATTATGTACTCATTAGTTTATCCTAATCCTTATCTTGTGTAGGGATAAAATCGACGACTTTGGGTAAGAATCACCAAATAGTGATGTTCGTTTATGCTTTTTATGTTTCCTTATATGAAATGCTCCCATGACATCTGTTCACATAAAAGTACTGTTCTAAGAAATGATATAGAACTAAATTATTGATATGCTGCAAATTGTTACATAGAGAAAGAATGAGCAATGCATGATATGTTTTCTGAAATAGTCCCTAATGAACTATTATGGTTCACGAGACACGCTGCACATCATATTGATGAACTTCTATCATACATGGAGATTGACCTGTTAGTTGGCTTGAATGAAAGAAATGAAATATTGGTTTTGAAAATGGTTTTAAAAGAAGTAATATGGCTCTGTACTGCATAAAATGAGCGTAGGTAAAAGTAGCAAGATCAATATCACAAATATAGTGCCTCACTCCGCGAAGGTACTAGATAGACAGAAAGATCGAATTGCTGGCTTTGCAACAGAATATGATTGATCTGGGTGAGTGGACGAAGTCTCATTTGCTGATTCGCTTATGCCTAATAAGAATATGAGTTTTTGATTGAATGCTATTATTAATAACAAGATAGTAAATCATTGAGTATGCTTTAAGAGAATCCACATGTTGATATGCTAATACGAGAAAAAAGATAATCTGCATGCTAAGAAGAATTGCTGCCTGCTAATAAGAAACGAACTGATGCATGTATGCTAAAGAAAGATTATTGTCTAATAAAAAGAAATGAATGTTTGCTATGTTAAATCAAACGAGATATTGCCATGCTAATATAGATTTTTGTTCTGAATATGACTTATTATCATGCTTGATAAGAAAAGAGAGAAGTTGTTGGCTATATGATCCGAAAAGAAGAAAGACACGAAATGAACGTGTCGTACATCTACAAAGGCATGAAAGGAACATGTCGTATATCTGTTAACGCATGAAAAGAACATGTCGTACATCTGATCACAAATATGTTACATTTGATAGAACTGCTGAGCATGCATTGGTCTCGGACAACTCGTGCACGAGTAAAATTTGTCTCTCGGATGGAATCTGGGGGGCACTTTGAACCACTCGGCCTAGGAGAGATTAGGGCCTCCATGTGAAAATGGGAGTCGATATCTAAGTCCTTAGCGACGAGCTGAACCGGAGAGTCACAACGGCTAATCATGGGATTTTCCATGGACCATCATATAGATAGGTGTTGGTTGGTACAGAGCTGAACCGAAGAGTCACAGCTGTCAATCGAGTCTGCATATGTCAAGAATGTTTTGCTAAGAGCTAACAATGCAGAGACGAACAAAGAACAATGTTGGTATTATCATGTTTATACTAATCCTTGTCTTGTGCAGGGATGGACCGTTGGCTATGGTAAGAATCACTTAAAAGTGATACATTGTATTGCTTGATTTTGCTATATGAATTACTTGCAGAGATTAATCCGTTACAAAGAAGTGCTATGTCCCATTTAAAGAAAAGATATGATATCGTGCTTATAATTGTCCCTAAGAGTTGCTTGAACAAAGAAATGATTATACTCATGAAACATGCTGCGCACTGCACATGAAATGAATAGTCATGCTTGAATTGAACAGTCCCTTATATGCTTGAAATGAACTGAAATGAATTATGGCTTTTCAAAGAATGTAAACTGACTCTGTATGCATGGAATGAACATAGGTAAAAGTAGCAAGATCACATCACAAGAAACGTTTTCTCGCAAAATGAATAATGATCATTTCAAACAAATGTAGCCCTTTGTTCACAATCAGCAGTATGCTGATATACTAACCCACCATCAGTATGTATGCAGGTGCAATATGCATCGAGAATGATAGTCTGAAGCGATAGTCCGAGCCTCATCCTCAAGAGCCAGAAATCAGAAGAGATGCCAAGAGATGACATCTGTGCAAGAGTTGGTTTTGTATATAAAGGGATGTATTGTATGGGAACGGGATCATTGTAATCTATAAAGTTCTAAGAGAATATAAGCATTTTATCAGAGAGAATCGAGAGCTTATAATCTGTTCAAATGAAATCAATAAAGAGAATTATTTTTTGTTACTATTGTGTTCAATGCATGTATTCTGAAATATGTCCGCTGCTGCTTTAATTATCTGTAATATGTTTCGCTGCGTATTATCAATCTTGTCTATCTTGTCTTGTTTCAGGTCTTGGTCTTGTGCAAGCACAATTAGACTTGTACGACATCACGTCTTAGCGAGGACGATTGGTCTCAAAGAGTCCGAATTGAGGACGAAAGGACTCTGCGGGATCGGGGCATGACAACAGAAATGTTGTCTCACTAAATGAATTAGTGATCGTTTTAGACGATGTAGCCTTTGTTCACATCACCAGTACGTTAATGTATTGACCCACCACTAGCTTGCCTATAAGTGCAAGGTGGATGAAATGAATAATCCGAAGCGATAGCCCGAACCTCATCCTTAGGAGCCAGAAATCAGAAGAGATGCAACGAGATTGGTTTCCTATACAAGTGATGATCATCTGTTAAGGAGTTGGTTTTGAATATAAAGGAATGTAATGTATGGAACATGATCATTGTAATATGTATAGTTCATGAGAGATTGTAAGCCAAGTATGACATGTATCATAGAGATAATGCAAGCTTTGTAATTGATACAAGAAATATTAATAAAGATATTGATTTCTGTATCATTGTGTTTACTTTAGTTTTTTGCAACATTGTCCACTGTTGCTTCAATTTTTGCATTTATGTTCCGCTGTGTTATTGTCTATTTTGTCATTATACATGTCTTGTTCGTGTGCGAGCGCAATTAGACTTGCACGGTATCATGCCCAAGTAAGGACGAACGATCCTGCGGGATTGAGGCATGATAGGACCCACTAACTATGGAGGGCCTGAAAAATAAATACTTGTATATATGTATAACCTTTTGTACTATGTTCAATATTATTGTTCATACAAAATAATATAGTAATATACTTAGCACAATTGGTTTTCACTTATACCTACTACATAAAAGCTTATGGGTTCAAGTTCTGGTGGAAGCTATTTTATTTTTTAAATAGTTTCAGTTTGTTTATAAAAGGGGTATCATTTTAAATTTTGTCATGGGCTCCAAAAAATTTAAGACCGGCATAAGCACATGAACGTTGGCGTTAAGGTCAAATCCGATGTGTCGACGACTACGAGCAGAGAGCACATGAATGTTGGCGTCAAAATCAATAGCATAAGCACATGGGCATCGGTCGATACGGATGCTACTAATCTCCATCTTGTGCTCATAGGTCCTTCGCTTAGGTTCGTTGGAAAAAGGTTAAGTGAGATAAATATGGTTAATTCAAAGGCGCATCATGTGCATGGGATAGTCAAGGGAGTTTGCGTAATGATAGGACATTGATCAGGTGTTGCTAATTTCATCGCTACATTGTTGGATGACTTCAAGATGATACTTGGCATGAATTTCTTAATTGCAGTAAAGGAAGTTCCAATACTACACTTAGGGATCGTCAGCTTCATGGAGGACGACTCGTCATGTATGGTGAGTGTTGCATGAGGTGAGCCATCCAAACGGAAGTCTATCTCAACCATTCAGCTAGAGTAAGGTAGCAAAGGGGAGATGATCTACTTAGTGGTGCTCGAGATGAAGGAGGACTTCGACGAGGAAGATCTACCAATGGAGACCAAAGGTGTTTCAAATGAGTGCCTTGAGAAGTCACTTCTATAGGGTTTACGTGGTTTGACAATAGCCTACGTCCATGGGGAGAATGGGGGTTGCTTTCCTCCTTGAGTATCAACTTATAAACAAGAAATTTCTCCAAGTTTCCACTCTCTGTCCTAATCGTCTAAAATTGAGATTTATATAATTTCTCTCTCTCTCTCTCTCTCTCTCTCTCTCTATATATATATATATATATATATATATATATATATATATATATATATATATATATATATATATATTGGAAACCCCAAAAGATATAATCAAATCTACAGATTTTTTTCCTTCTACAGTACTTCAAACAACCTATAACTTCTACGGAGGAAGGTAGATCATGCTATTGAGCTAGGTACTGGTAAGCATGTCGCAGACTACTAGGAAGATGATAAGGACATTTGTGTGGAAGTGGAGTACCTCGTGCAAGGAGTCATGCAAGGATCATGGTGGATGTTCGAGTCAAAAAAGTTGCAATAGGACCCGCATGCGCTGAGGTATAAAAGCCTATGTGCACCCAAGAGACGAGGTGGGTCGACATCACAGCCCGCTTAAGCCTCGTTTCCGCCGAGGAGGCTAAGGACCATGGACTTTCGATCTTTAATAGATGATGAAAATGTCTTTGGAAGTGTCACTACCACTTTTCTAGAACAAGGGTATTTTTGTCATTTCACAATTTGTGTATATTCTTTTTCTTTTAATATGGTGGTTGAATTTATTGGTAGGCTAGCTTATTCATTAGTCATGGTGGACTCCATTAAATTTAACTTGACGAATAAGTTTGATTAATTAGACTCTAGTCATGACCAAGTTGAATACAAGCATTAATTAGGGCCAAACCACTTAGTCCACTTAAGGACCTTCCTAATACTAAGTATAATAAAGAGTTTAGGGCTTGTCTAATGCCTATTTAAACTCCATAAACTCCCAAATGGCAGCCACCATTCCCTTAGGGTTTTCACCCATTTCTTCATCCCAAACTCTTCCAAATTGTCTCCTCTTTCTTCCCTTTATTGTGCAAAAGCTTGGGGGAGCTCAATGAGACTTGGTGGAGGCCCTAGCAAGGATTGGAGAGCTCTTTCTTCACCCATCTTCCTCAAATTCGTTGAGCTTGGTGTAGGCTCCATTCTACATAGGTATTGTTAGTCCCGGGACTTGATCAAAGATGGTAGAACTAGATGTCGAGATCAGAGGTTCAAATAAACATTCCCCTTCTGATTATTCTCGAGATCCACGAGGAACACTATAATATAAATCTGATTACAAAAGCAACAATAATCAGAAAATAAATCTCACGTTCTTCCTCGCAATCGTAGCTGCTGACGGACAAAACTGAGTTACAACTCAGAGAAAAAAGAAGAAAGAAGAAGAGAAAAGGTTCTTGCTGGGGTAATTAAGATCACCGTTGCTCAAAGCAAGATTCGTCCCACCACGATTTTCTTCCAGGAACCAGCAAGTTCACGAAGAACTTCTGGAACGCTCGTAAGTCAATATTTGAGACTTGAACGGGCTTTCTGGACTTTACGGACTCCCTTAACTCTCTTCTTAGTGCATCTTCCAAAGGAGGCCAAGGGGCTCTATTTATAGAGTGGAGTGAGACTTCACCTTTTCTCCTATCCGATATGGGACAAAAATACCAATACTAAAAAATAGAGTGATATTTTAGATCATCCCACAATCAGCATAGTAGTGTGCCAGTCCACGCCTACCCCCCGAACACTCCCGTGCATGCACGAGACAACCTGAAGTCCGTGTCCGAGTCCGAGTCCGCACAACAAAAATCAACTTGCATCCTTGTTGGAATTAATTCTTTTTTCTTCTAGGAAAATACTCCCACATAGCACACACGTGTGCCCCACCACACCTCATGTGCACACCTCAACACAAGCAATGCATTATATTGAGATACTCACCATTTGGTGTAGTCGATGTGGGACTATCTTTCCTAGTCTAAAGGCAAAAACACCAACATGTATAACCCTCTAAACTTCCATTTCTATGGTTGAAATTCATGCATTCATGTAGGGGACCCTACCCATGACTAATAGAATGTAAATTGAGGTCCTAATGAGTGTTATTGTGTTGGCTACAATGAGTTTAGTATCTATTTGTAGAGGACTACGAATTGTGATCCCAAGGTGTTTGTAGAAACGTCACAATGACCATTTAGGTTCTGTTTTCAGATTTATTGGCTTGGATATAGCTTGGTTCTTTATACATATTGTGTTGAGGGGGAGGTGTGGTTATATCTGTTTAATGACAGTCTATAGTAGAGAGGGGCTCTCAATGTCAGGGTGTGCTTCCTTTAGGATAACAAGGTATGGGAAGGGAGATGGGTGCACAGCAGTAGGTGGCTCGGGCTTGCGATGGCCATTTGGCACTGCCTCGGTCCAGGAGCAGCAGGGAATTCTTCCTAGATTTTTAGTATCAGCCAGTGTTAATATCAGTAGAAGTTAGTTCAGTTGTGAGTTAGTATATGTATGTTTTGGGTTGAGTTGGCTTGTCCTGGCTTTGATTTTGGATTTGGCCATTGGCCTGTGTTCAAGATAGAGCAGGGCCTTTGAGCTTTGGGTGAAATGCAGGTGGTCTGACCACCACTGCAGGATTTGAGAACAGGGAATTCATCCCTGTTGAGCCACAGGGAGCCTGGGGAGTCCAGTTGAGTCTCCTGCAGTAGGCAGAGGCATGTGTGGGCTCTTGTTTAGCCATCACATACCTTGGGGTGTTGGAGAGGGTTGCTAGTATGTGAGAGGCGAGAGTTTGGCCTCATTTTGGGCAGTGCCATTGTGGCCATAGACCAACATCCTTGGCATAGCTGCACATGTATGTGCAGGTGTCTTGAGTGTGCCCCTTAGGTCATAGAGTAATGGTTAGTATCCCAAATCAGTGTATCAGTTGGATTAGCTAATTTTGTGAGTAATAAATACATTTGTGTCAATATATTTACATGTATATGCTATGTATATGTGAGTGTCATAGTTAGTATCCTTTGAGTAGTGAGTGATGTGTGTGTCAAGTTATATATAAATGTCCTGAGTGTTAGGGGTCTCATTGGAGTGTCTTGTATGGCCTCTACCCTAAGGTCCAGTTAGTGATGTGAGAGTGCCATTTGGCTACTACAGATGGCAGGCCAATTGGCCTCTGTATCAGAATTTGTGTGGGGGTTTAACTCTCCATCTCGACTGCTAGGCAGTGGCAGAGTCACTTGGCCTTTTGGCTTGAGTTCATAAAGAGGGAAGGGTATCAGTAGGTATCTGGAAGTGGTTGTATCAGTCCACATGAGTAGGATTATAAGGTATCAGGTGATGAGTGTTAGAGAAGGGGCTTCCTGCAGGTGAGCAGTGGTCGGGTGCAGGTATTTGGCATCAAATTGAGGGATTATATGTATGTGGGAGTGTGGTAAGGATAGGTATAGGTTCATGTGTGGGCATTTGTAGTTGT
Organism: Iris pallida; assembly: GCA_029216955.1. NCBI lineage: Eukaryota > Viridiplantae > Streptophyta > Magnoliopsida > Asparagales > Iridaceae > Iris > Iris pallida. Next base: position 5,345,435 of record JANAVB010042015.1, on the reverse strand, counting down.
TGATATATATGTATGGACATGGATGTATGTAAAATGCATATAGGCTCTGAATGTTAGGTTGTGTTCTTTTTCAGGTAAATAGTTTATAGGAAGGGAAGGTAAGGACAGAGAGTTAGAGTGGCAGCATGCTTGCTGCCAATGCAGTAGCAGTAAGTGGAGAGGGTTTGTAAGCATTAGTGTCTATATGTTGAGGGCATCAAATCCCTATGTAGGTATATGTATGAATGTAGATTACATGAGTGTCTCCAAATGATGAGTATAGGAGAGTGGACCTTAGGCCATTGGCATAAGCTAGTGTCCATTTGAGTGTCCCTTAGTTCAGCAATTGGTTTGAGTGTGAGTTGATATCTTGTGTGTTCAGGAAAGGAGTTTCCCGTGACTAAGATATGAAGAGTGTGAGAGTTTAGTATAGGGAGATAGGTTGGTATCAGTAAATAGAGGCAGGGGGCGGAACAGATCAAGGGAGGGGCAGGGTTGATGTTAAGGTGTATTCCATGGGAAGTAGAGTGTATCAATAGGAATAGAGTTATGAGAAGTCAAATGTAAGAGAGGGTTCGAGTGTCACTGCTCAAGAGTATCAGAGGACTGGATGTGAGTGTCCAGTAGAGAGGGGGGAAACAAGAGTGAATGTAACTCGTATATCAATAGTAGGTTTAGGTAGAGGGAGAGGTGTGAATGGGAGGGATATTTGTGAAGAGCAACGTATAGTGTTCAGTTGGACTTTTCTCAATGAACAGTGGTGTATTAGTATGTATCAGGGGTTAGGTCAATGATTTTGGTAATCAGTAAGAGTATGAGGGGTTTGTGACTAGGTAGGTAATGGGGTTTACCTATTAGAGAGCTAGGCAGGTTTGCTTTGTAGCAGCATCTGTCTTTGTTATTGATTTTGCATTGTTGCAGCATGTCTTGGCTGCATTTGCATTAGCAAATGCAAATAGCACTTGCAGCAGCAGGGCATGGCCTAGGCCATTGCATTAGCAGCTTGTGGCAGCAAGGCATTTGCCTTGCCCTTGCCTTGCTTGCCTGGGCAGCTACAAGCAACAGCGAGGGTTGGTCTACTGCACTTTGTAATGTAATAGGCATTGCAAGTAGCAGTAGCTGCTACTTGACAGCAGGGGATCCCCTTGTTGGGTATGTTGGCCAATTGGCCTTATGAACCTGAGCTTGCTGCATTAGGCAGCAAGCTACATGGCCCTTGGGCAATGCCCAAGCCATCTGCGGGTGTGGTTTTGTGTTGTGTGGATGTATATATATATATATATTTATTTATTTATTTATTTTTTTGTATATATATATATATATATATATATATATATATACTGGAAATTGCTGAGAAACCCAATTTCGGGGTTGGGTTGTATGAAAAATCCACCTGCAGGATGGGTTTTATGAAATGCCCAGAATTATATAATTCCACGTCAAATATTCAAAGATTTCCTTTAGATGCTCTGTATTTACAAAATTAATACCATAACTACCCCTCCGCACAAACTCAGATCTGGATTGCGATTCTCTTCTTCTTCTTCACGAGAGAT